>OY735208.1:48007722-48092722 GCA_963457665.1 Thysanoteuthis rhombus | reverse complement strand
TCGATACGAGTATGGTGGCTCCAAGGAGAGCACACTCTTACGCATCCCACATGAAGCAGGGTGTGCTTGAGAAAGGACCAGCTGCACAGCCAAGTCCCTAGCTTAGCAAAATGTTCAGTAAAAGGCGGCAGATCATAGGCTGAGACGGCTGCAGGGCAATCATGTTGATGTATACGGCCCAATCTCATCGGATACATCGGTTCCCATACAATCGTTGTAGTTAAGCGTCATCGAATCTGATAATTACCAAGATGGGTGACCGTCTGGGAATATCATATAAGTAAAACGAATACCGACGTTTTAACTCCATAAGAGACTCTAGAATGCTATACGTGTTCTGAAAAGGAGGTAGTTCGGAGTTGAAGAATCATTGGGAGATGATTTATGTGAGAGATGCTTTATGATCAACGAAAAACTTCAGAAACTTTAGTGGAGATGTAGATAAGAGCGAAAAAGAAGGTTATGGACGATAGTGTTACGTACCGAAGTTTCACGTCTCTTTACCCTAATTGGAAGTTTGTGAACGAAACGTATACAAAAATTTTTATCACTCACGTTTTATTCTCTGCAGTAACCAGGAACTCTTATATATAAACACGAATAAATGCTGCGACGAGAAAGCTTAGTTATAGAGTGAGAAAAATTGGGCAGTCTGTTCGTATGCATACGTGTGTGTGTGTGTACATATGACACTTCCAGCGGGTGGACCAAACCTATCAGACTCCACTGACACAGTAAAACAGGCTGAATTTAAAGAATGATAAAAATATGAAAAGTAATAGAAAATCTATTTATAGTCAACAGTGCGCTAGTCTCCAAGCTCAATGCAATGCAAATCTCTATCATCGACGTATATAAAATGCAATGTGTATCCATATATTTCAGATGTGCCGTCATTTTTGACAGCACAGGTCAACTAGTATCTTTATATCCAGTAATCCTGGAAACACTTGTGAGCATTCGTAAATTTATGTCCTGTGGGTATTGAAGATTTTCTAAATCCCAGGTTGACTACTTTGTGAATATAAATCTTTGTTATATGAACAATAATTACAGGTTTTGTCCTACTCATTAGATCTGCCCTGTAATATTGTCTTAGTATATAAGGAACATTTCTAGAGATGTCTATCACTGATGAACTGTCCGAGACGAAAGTTGTGATTAAGAACCTTGTTGTCTATTGTCTTGGTCAATTAAAGGCGATGCCCAACGGCAGAGATTTTTAATCATAGACTAAGATCTCAGACAAACCTAAGGTCATCTGTACAGCCTCACTCCAAAGAAACTAACTTTGACACTGCAATTTGAGGATAGTGAAACTTTTTCTCTGATAGAAATTTAGTCATTTGAGAGATTTCAATCAAAAATTCCCCGAGAAGAAAAACATGTCTAATGAGGACGATTTCAGGTTGACCTCTACCAACAGAGTTGGAAGATGTTTACGTATTCACTTATTTTAGTTCGTTTGACAATAGAATATCTCCAGAAGTTCTCAATAAAATCAACTTGAATTCCGTTGAAGGATGGGCTATAGGTTAAAGGAATCCATTGAATTTCGACAATAGTCCGAAATATGAAATATCGAAACTTTCAGTTTTCTATTTTGTAGAAAATGAATAAAATGATCTTTGTTCAATTTTTAGTCGGTGAGTTGGATTACAGAAGCGGGCAGTAGTTACTGCTTTTGTTAAAATTGGTTTAGAAAATTCACCGGCAATCTATATGCATAATAATCAATAATTAGTGACCATTGGGTTAGCAGGGGTATGTGCATTTTGACTGCTTTCTAGTTCGTTTTAGTGATTGTATTTTAAGTATGAGCAAAGCGAGACAACGGGATTGCAATGTTGCTTTCCTCATCCTCATACATATAATAATTAGCCACACTTATTTGTCATCTGTCATGTTTACGTCACCAGTGATGTCTGGGGATGCAACTTAAGTGAAATAGAATTTCATGTTACGTCAACTTCGATGAATTTTACCAACTCAGTATTTCCCAAAGATTAGTTAAATATTCAGGGAATATTGAACATAAACAAGAAAATGCTGCAAAAAATGCTGTTTTTAATATTTTATTTGTACAATTCAATTGAAAAAACACCTAATAATTTCCGTCATTTTTTGACGGTAGTAGTAAATCAATGGTTCTTATCATAATTTAATGTGCCCTAGCTAAAAAAAAAAAAAAAAAAGAAATAACATACATATCATTTGAAAATTTAAGGGTTCAAATAACTTTTACTTATTTTCTCGGCGGATCAGTATTGTAAGCCTCGAACTTACACCATTTCTGTCTCTGGGAAGCCTGATCATCTACAGAAGCTAATGAAACCAAGGATCAAATCCCATCTTTAAACCTTCCTTTTATTTTTTCCTCGATCTATCGGCGCCATATTTGTCATGTACCCCTCCCAAAGAGAGGGGTGAGTAGTCTTGATTGAAGAAAAGTAGAATTAAGACGAAAGAAAATACTAGTAAACATTATCAATTATAATTATCTTGTGCAACGTTTGGAAAAACTTCCTTCGTAGTTATTAAGTGATATTTTCTGATTTATGATGTTAAAAAGTGTAGATAATCTCACATTCCCTTCAAATTCAGCTTCTGTAGCTAGGGCAGTAATAATCTGAAATGTACTCATTTTGAATCGGACAACGGACTAATTTACACATATTTAATCATGTAAAGTAAGGAAAACAACTGCACATAAATATCATTATCCTGGCCATGAAAAAATAAAGCTTGAAGGCAATGATAGCAATTTTTGGTACATTTTACGTATAAGCAATCAGAAAATAATATTCATTATTCTAGAATAAAAAATCGCATAAAATTGTATTATTGACAACGTTGGATGGAAATAAATCAAAATACTCTTGCTGGTACTATATTGATATTGTAGAGATAACAAGGCTGCAGAAAGAGATAAACATTTGAAGCCAATCCTAAGGACCAAAGACAGGAGAATATATCGACAGAAACAATGTGTTAAAAATTACGAAGTTGTATACGATAGTTCAAAAGAAAAACGCATATAATAATAATAAATCTTCTGTACTGATTTATTCAGAATGTTGAACAACCAGTGAGGCAGAACATACTCCATTAGTTAGGCATCACTTGTCGCATAAGTCTATCTATGAATTACATGAAACAGTCACAACATATGTAACAACCATTTGATCCATGTTCATTCTTCTAAGTCTCATGAAGATCTTCGTTGGAAGAGAAACAAATTGTTCTGAGCAGAAAAGCTCAGTATTACCATGAAACAAATAAATATCTAAATAACTTCTATTAAAAAGATACTGAGCATTCCAAACATAAAGCAACATTAAAACGCAATATATATATATATATATATGTTTTGATATATATATATATATGTTTTGATATATATATATATATATATATATATGTTTTAATATGTATATATATATATATATAAATATATATATATATATATATGTTTGTGCGTGTGTGTGTATATGTATATATGCATATGTACAAACATGTGTATACATGCATTCGGGCGGTAAATGTATAGTAAACTGTAGACAAACTCTTACTGCAGACATTATTTGGTCTCCAATAGTATTTTTGTTGTGTCACTCCAGGGAAACAATTTCCTATTGTTTTGAATTACTGTGTTTATGTCTTCAAATTTGCACTCTTCCTTTTCCAACAAATTCGACAGTTCAAAGTAATTGCCAGAAGTTTCACTTTAGTAAGCAAACAGTCTGACATTCCATAAACCTACATTGTATGTAAATTTGAAGGCAGACAGGTTCTCCCCAATTGTAAAATTAGCTCAAAACGATTTACTTTCGTGTTGGTAATTTTGGCAAGTCACGGAGCCTACTATGATAAGGATATTTTTTTTAGAAATATTTACCAAGTGCATTAGTGACTATTTTCGGTGGACATCTGACATCTGGTAGGTTTTACAACTATGAAACCATCAAGATGGCGACTGCTTATTTCTTTTTCTTTTTAGGCTCCCATGCCTTAAAATTATGGAACTTAACTTTTGCTTAGTTCTGATCCAGTCCAACCAAATCTTCAAGCGAACCAATGGTTAAATATCAAATGTGGAACTGAAGCCGACAGAATATGAGATGGCAAGACTAACTAGATTAATTCAGAAAACATTGACTCCACGATGCCCACGATAGAGAGATGTGGCGAATCCTTGGTAAAGTCTATGTCTAACGATGGACTATAAAACACTGATGATGATGCTGATGATGCTGAAGAAAAAGGCCAGAAATAATAATCTACGCGTTGTCTCTGAAAAAATTAATGTGTCCCTCATCACTGCCCGAAGTTTGTATTTGAGCTCACGCAGAAACCAGAATTTCAAATGCTGATTTTTGAGACATGGAAACCTTTGCCATTTTAAAGATTGGCGTGATTTATTATCATTCATTCGCCACATTTCCTTCAATTTAGCGTAGAACGTAGCTTAACAACGCTTGGCAAATATTATCTTACCTACTTGTCTTTATCTGCCGCTCAGTTATTCGGAAACAGAATACGAAATAATACAGAAGTTCCCTTACGCTGGCTATCGTATCAGCAACCCTTGCCTGGGCTTAACATATTTCAAGTTTTCTGTCCCTGCTAATTTTCCAGGGTTTGCGGTATATGAAAAAAGTTTAAGGGCGATAAGCATCCTGAGTGGCGGCACTCACTTAACAATACACTATTTTAGCAAGGGGCAGGAGACAGAGTTTGAACTCCGGTCACCAAGTCCGATCACCTACCGATCGGCCACCGACTCTTACCTACAGCAGAATCAAAGTTATTTATGTGATTATTTAGCTAGCTGTTCAAATTTAGCAATTGATGCAAAATTTTTATGATGAGTCATCCGTCTCCAAACGATGCATGCTCTACTTGAGCATTAAAAACATTGGCAAAATCGTAGGCCTACTTAGAAATGAACTCTTTCTTCCTCTATCTCTCTCCCTCCCCCTCTTTATCTCTCTCCCTGACGTCTTGAATGTAACGAGAAGTAGTAGAGGGTTCAAACACCAAAACGGAAGTAATTATCTCTGTGCATTTTAAATTGACTGGTCAATTTTACTCTTTATGCGTTGAACCGAAAATACCTTTGGATTTAATTTTTACTCTACTTTTAAAGTTTTTGAATAAAGTTCGCATTAATTACACAAGGAAGAAAAAAAATTAGTGAAATTAACCTGGAATTGTTATTTTATGCTTTAAATCATTTCAAAAATTTGTTTTGGTGATCATTACTCGTGAAATCATTATACATCTTTTAAAAAAAATTAACCGCTCTCATTCATTCAATAATTTGACTACCGCAGGAATTTACTAATCTTAGGTCAGTCGGGCACATGACCGAAGTATTGAAGCATCCAGTGAGAAACAAACTCACTACACTAAAAAATCAGCCTATGATATGAGCTCGCTAACCATCGTGCAAAAGAACGCACATAATTTATTTAGTATAAAATAAATGCATTTGAAAAAAAAAACAAACTGTACACCGGTTACAAAATTTTTCTTTGTTTATTCCAGTAGTCTCCTCATGTAGCTTGGGGCCGCCATAATTCAGTCGTGGTTTCAGTATTAAGTAGGTTATATAGGGTAGAGTTGTAGACTTGCCTAACGCCCGTCCCCCTTTACTTGAGCTTGAGACCATCTATGGCAACAACCAAGCAGTTGTTTTTTTCTTTTCATTCAGAGTAATATCCTCCAATTAAGACTGCCTAATAGGGTGAAATTAACAAACTGCTCGACTATCTACCTGCAGCTAATCCATATCTTTCTGCAGGGCGTTAATGCAGAGTGAATGTGAATGATCTAGGTTAAAACTCAAATTTAGTCTGCAGATTCAGTTTTCTACATAGGAAACCATTACAACACTCTACACTGAATATCAGAAGACGTGTATTAAAAAAAACATGATTACACTGTTTCTTTCACTTTACTTTAGATTGAAATCACTGATTTGAGAAATTTCAGTTCTTTTTTCATACAAAAATGCTGCTCGTACTAATTGAAATACTGTTTGGAGAATGTTGATATTTATGTTTTTTAAAGCTTATGGATAGTGTTCATTGTCAAAACAGTGCACTGTTATCAGAGAGGTATACAACTCCATCTTCTGTATTAGAATACAGAAATTGTTATCAGGAATTTATCATAAACACGGAAACAGTATGTTGTTGGGATTTGCAGATTTGTGCTCGGATCCAAGTTTAGAATCCCACAACTGGTGCAACAATAGGTGGCAAAAAAGATGCATTACTTGGTTGGTGTTTCTAGACGTCTCATTGTACAATGTATCTCCATTTCACAGATCCTCACACTCGTTTAACTCAGTTTTGGGGTCGTCAGTATTATATCAATGGCTCATCGTGAAGTGATGAAAACCTATTGCATCGGTGGACTAATCTGAATGGGTAGTGACCTTTCAACAACATACTCCTTACAAGTATCTCTTAATATTATTAAAGAGTAACCAACCAAGGGATTGTTTCTGCTGTTTGATAGTCGTTAATAACAATCGGGGGAGTTGATACGTACAGATATAAAACACGGATCTGTTCTGTGTGGATGATTTGAAACGAACTTTCCAGAAGGTAATTAGAACAATCCCATTTACTTCTTTGACAAACGAAGAAACTACTAAACAAATTCCAACTTTGCAACAAGTAAATGGATGTACCCAAAAACGGTGGCCAAACAAAATATTTGATGGGGACCAGAAACTGTTGTATCAGAGAGAAAAGGATTTATCTGTAGGTAATTCCTGTCTTATTTTCGCTATTTTATTTTTCAACACTTACCTACTGTAATATCTTTTTCATAACCTAATCATTAAGTGTATAAGATAAAATGTGTCTTTCGGCAAACCGTTTACCATTGTTTAGAGTATGTTTTGACTAATTAGTTTCAACAAATTTTGCCAAGGAATTGAACGATAAATAGCAGTGTTTCCATTTCAGTGCTTTGTCCAATTATGGCTTGATTTTGAATCAGCTGCACTTTTCTACAGGCTAAAACAGGAGAAGGAACAGAAGGGACCAGTCACAATGATCGAATTGTTCCATTCCGAACATCAGGGCATCAGGGAATTAAGAGTTGACTTGAAGTTACGTTTATTGGCTGAAAGGGGACAGTTAATGTGAAAAAACTGTTTAAGAAATGTGAACAATGTATGTATGCAGCTAAGAATCGACCAGGACTCAACCTTCATCTACGTTTAAACCCAGATCAATTTCGAGGAAGAACGCATTTGAGAAAGTTTTTTTTTATTGTTCAATCGGATATGCATGATTATGAATTTTCACACAAAGTGAACATACATTTTTCTTTTGTTCAATCCCAGGGGGAACTACTCTATAATTGGCATTTCATATACCTGAAATTCATCTTATTTGATGCATTAGATCATGACATAGATTATCGAGTTGAGTGCGAATACAGACCCCATTTTATTATAAAGTTGCTTATTAGACTGAAATCGCTTTATCTGTTCTGTTTGCAACTATAATGCTACAAAATGGCTCATCCCTATTTTGTTGCGTTGTGATAGCTAACAAATAAACACACATTCAGGAACTGGATCATTGTGGTATAGATGGTCCCTCCGATTTCTAGGTATCTGACAATGGCATCCAACAATTTAGTTCCTCGACAGGAAATAACCATATCCTCGCACCACCGCACCTCCCCCAATCTGATGGATAAGTGAAATCTTTTGTGGATACATTGATGTATACTCTTCTTAAACTGAGTTAAGAGAGGGAGAGAGAGAGGGAGAGAGAGAGAGAGAGAGAGAGAGAACAATCGAAGCCATTTTAGAACATTTCCTTCTGGCTTATAGCACAACGCCGAAACCATACGGATCCAACTGTTCGTAGCCCGCAGAAGCCTAATGGGTCGGAAATACGTACAGTGTTTGACTATATGAAGACGTTATCTACTATAAAGCAGCCCAGCAGCGGGATAATCGAAAATTCGCAAGAGCAATCAGCAGAAACAGCCCTCAAAATTGGTCCAAAAATACACGTGAAAAGTGTCAAATAAAAAAAAAAAATGAATTGGATGTTCAATACTCAGGAGCTGCAATAACGTCATATGCTGAATGTATTCCGTCGTTACAAATGGATCCAGCGCCAGATAGAGGATCCCCAGTACCCCGGCTGAACTGAAACTTAGCATATTTGAAATATAGTATTTGCTTGTATTCTGAAAATATCTGACTTCACTTCATGGAATTTTCACATTTCTCATTTTTAGTATTTAGTTCATTCATTATCCGAATATATTGCCGTTACCCAGGCCTAGTGACTCATTGTCAACATTTTGGTACAGATATACTTCGAGACAGTGGTCTTCTGAATGCATTTGATTTATACCAAATTAATTAAAGAAGCAGATTAAAGAAGCAGTGTTAAAAAGACGTCTTCAATCCGACAAGCTTTGGACTTAGTCATGGGGAAAATAGACCACTACATCTACCTAAGACAACAAATCTCCATGAGATCTTCAAGAGAAAAAGAAGTCAGGCGAAGAATCACAGTTGGGTGGCAAGCCTTCGGCTGATGAAGCTCAACTACCAGAAATCAGACGATCCTAATAATTCTAAAAAGAAGAGTATACAACCAATGCATTCTCCTGATAGTCCCTTAAAAAGCTGAAACATGGAATCTGACCAGTAGACAGACCCACCAACTGAGAAGCATGCAATGCGTACATGTGAGATTTATGCTCAACCTCATATGGAGAGATCACGAGACAGCATAGTAAATCAGGAAGAAAAAGTGAGTCCAAGACATCATAGAATCTATCAAAAAACTCAAATGGCAATGGGCAGGCCATGTTGCAAGAATGGCAGACAACTGATGGACATCACGACTCACAACATGGATCCCCAGAGACTATATGCGAGACCGAGGCCGACAACATACGAGATGGAGAGATGAATTCGACAAATTCAGAAAATATTAGCTCTGCGACACTCATGATAGAGAATTGTTGCAGACGCTGTGGAAGGTCTCTGTCCAACAACGGATGATAATAGACTAATGATGATGATGATAACCGGACTATTATGCTCGACTAACCACTTGACATTTTGCTCTTTTTGTTTCCTGAAATCATACACAGTGGACAATCTGATACCGTAGTACTCTCATCAGCTCTTCACAAGAGTTCCCCCTTCTCAGGTTATTCCACCTTTTCAAGCATAATATAGCAGCAGATTGTGCCAGATCATGGAGGTTGTCGGACACATAATGCAAGTTCAACCTGTATCTGCTGTATCAGCGTTGCTTATATTATACAGACATAATTCTCACCTGCCTATTCTTGCTTTTGTTTCCTTACTATCTCTGGTCTAACAAAGTAAAAAAAAATAACTTCCAGATTCTTGAACCGTAACTCCACAAACATTTTACATTCTCATTGTCACTCTTGTATAAGATTGCTATGCGTTCTAGTCTCAAAACGAGACTTTTTCACAAAGAAAGAATTGAATTAACACTCTGTCGAATAAGCAGTAGGAAGAAATCTCACGATAGAGCCGACAGTACTAATAGCCAGAATGAATCCAAAATCCCGAGGAAGATTCGTTGCAAGAATGAAAATGTGATCCTTCAACGGATCAATCCTAGCATAAAACCTTGTTCAAACTCAATGATAGAAGTGTTAGCACAGAAACAGAACCTGTGGCCAGAGCCGTTCCAAGCTTTTATTTGGGGGCCCAATCTTCTTTATGAAACCCTAAGCAATCATTGATTTGGCCCAACTGCATCTTGAAGCCCTCCGATAGCTGCCAGGCCCTAGGCAGTGGATCATCAGCGAATGCTTTGGGTCGGCGCTGTATGAAGTCACCTCAATGGAAGAGAGAGAGAGAGAGAGAGAGAGAGAGAGAGAGAGAGAGAGAGAGAGAGAGGGAGAGGTAATCTATTATGCTGATTCGAATTAAGGCTCAAACTTAGAAATCCAGAACAGAACACCTCAAATTGAATGAGAGAAGTTAATTCTAATCCTAATTTTTTGCTGATTTCATTTTGAGACATTTGATCTAGTGGTAAAGATGTAATCCTTTGTCCACCGCCAGTCATCCCTACGTTAGTTACTGATAATCTCTGGTAGATGTACAAGAAGAACGGGAACCGTTCAGTAATGAATACCAGTCTAGTTTAGTGAGCATCAATAATGCTCACCGCCTGAGATTTTGTGTCAACCTGAGCCGAATTTATTATATACTCATACATATGACAAGTGCTAATGAAAACTCGACTATTATTACTTGCAAAATAATGCATAAAATTGGCTGCTATAGTTTTTGCCAATCATGACAAAGACGGATGATAAATGACTTTCAAATGCAGCACATTTACTACCGAATTTTCTGCCAATGTTTGTCTCTTGAGGAGTTCCCAATTAATGGAAATACTTCTTCCAAACACGTTGTTAAATTTTACGTTGAATGCCTCCTCGTACAAAAGATCACGGGATATGACATTCCGTATAAATTAGCATAAAACCGGTAAGAATTCTTGCTTTTAGAGTTGCCCTTTAGATTTTCATTTCTTTCATTTTTCTACGGAAGACGAGAGCATAAAATTTTGACTTCGGCTAAAAGTAGAGCGAGATAAACTTTTACAACATCTGAAAAGGTTTCTGGAAAACAGATCTTCCGGAGTTGATTTTTTTTCTATTTGCTTTTCCTGGATAACCAATCTAAATGCCAGAGCAATCAAAAGGTCACAATGTTAAAAAAAAGAAGAAAAACAAAACAAAACAAAACAAAAACAAAATGCATTTCGTCCATTTTCCGATACCATAGAGTCATAAATCATCCAAATAAATTTATCAAGCGAGATTTACAATAGATAAACGGGGAAATTTAAACTTTAAAAATACTAATTATGCTGTGCAACCTTCTTTTTTTTCCCTTTTTTTTTGTTTTTGAGTAATAAATATTATTTTCTGATTGATTACGTCTAAAATGTATTGGAAATGTCAATCATTTCAATCAAACTTTGCTTTTGAGACCAGAACTGCGATAATTTAGAATCTACTTATCCCTGATTGGACAACAGAAGAATATGCATCATTTTATCGTTTAAAGTATGAAGGGAATGATAACCATTCTGCATATTTCCCTACACTTAAGCAGTCAGAAAATAGCACTCACGATCCACGATAAAATCGTGTTGTCGGTGTTATCTGTCTTGCTCTGAACTCAAGATCATACCCCATCTAGAATTGGCTTCGAACAGTCCAAGCTGGTCAAATATCCACAGTTTATAGTGCGCCTGTGGTAAAATCAAATTGATACTGAACAGACTGATCTTTTAGTTCGTCTTTTTTCCATAGCAATGATATCTTCCACTTAAATGTAAAACTTAACAAAAATATATCCCATGCCCAATTTGAAAATAAACCAAGACTTCTCAACATCCACGAGTTCAGTGGCTCCTTTCCCAGAGAAAAATAATCTCATAAAAATTCAAATATATTCGACAATCTCTTTCACGGTGATTAATTATTGATAGTTTAAAATGGTAGAGCCCCTTTGGAGATCTACCAGCATTTTACTAATCTGATGAAACGATGTCATGTTTGAATCAAATATTAATTTCCATTAACTGAAAAAAATAATGGAAAATGGTGTCCTTTCTTGAGCTCTAAGGGCTGATCGAAATTTGCTCGATCAGATTTTGAGATTAAGACATTGAAAACTGCACTGTTTTTTGCTGAGCGAGGCAAAGTATTTGTATGATCATGGTCGTTTTCCCCCAAACAAACAAAAAAGAAAATCGATAACTATCCTAGCCGTTTTTTTCTTCTTCTTCATCATCATCATCATCATCATCACCGTCATCATCAGTAGCCGTAGCAGCAGCCCTCTAGTGTTCGTCGTTGGATAAAGACCTTCCCCAAGATTCGCAAGAACTATCATGGGTATTGCAGAGCCAGTACTTTCTGAATTTATCTTGCTTGTCACACCATTGAACTATCTGTCGGCCACGATTTCGCATATGACCCATGAGGATCCACGCTATGAGTTGCAAGGTTCAGTGGTTGTCTGAAATTCTTGTCCAGTCCATAGCCATTTGAATTTTCTAATTGTTTCTATGCTATTTCGGACTCGTGTCTTTTCTTTTACATACTGTGTTATTTTGTCATGAAAAAGTAGCTGAAGCAGAAAAAATATTCTGAAGCACCAAAAAGAACAAATGATATTGTCACTTAATTTAATAGGGTTTCTGGACACACTACTCACATATTTCTCCCATTGGGTGTCAGCATAAAAAGCAATTGGGGACCCAACTGCAGAATAAGCAATACAGAGCTGCCCATGGGAAAACTGTGGAGAAGTCAGGTAAAGTCAAACAATCTAAATAGACTGTCATTGTGCCTTCCTCGAAATGACTTTGGGTGACCTCTAGTGACCTCACATTGCCTAAAACTTTATCTTTCGAAAGATGTACCCCTGGAACATCTGCATTTTAGGTGCAATATTGTGGCCAGAAATGACATCTGATAACTTCGAATGACCTCGACGGAAAAATCTCATTTCTAAATAATTCGGCCGTGAAAAAAATCTACCTTTATGACATTTTTAGATGTCATAGGTGCATATTCGTGGCTAGCAACATGAAAAATCGAGGTAGAGATGATAAAAAATGACCTTAAATGAGCACAAGTGCCTTTGCCAAAAAAAGGATTTCCCCCATGCAAAATTACAGTTACATAGTTGCTAAACTATTGCCCAAAACATTCGAAATTGCCTAGAAAGGACCAGAAATGACATAAAGTGACTTCAAATGACCTCAGAGATCAACACAACATTGCAAATGACCTTGGCCATGAAAAAGTGTATCCATACACTAAATTTCAGCACCAATGGTGCAAAATAGTGACCACGGCTCTGAAAATTGACTTGGAATGACCAAGATATTTTAGTAATATGAAAATGGCTGATTACTTTCCGGGCCAACTTCGAATGCAGTATCTTCTTTACTTCCTACTTTCTTAAGCAGACTTTACAAAATACTACTCGCTTTGTATTGAATGAAAAGAAGTTTTAATCACGATGATCTCGTGGATAGAAGCTGGTACTTCAAAATATGGGTATAGCTCGAGATTAAACGCGTCTAAGGCTTGGAACTCTTAGGGAGCTGCTCCAACATTTAGTGATCGAGGCCGACAAAATACAAGATAAAGAGATGAACTGGACGAATTTAGAAAATACTAGCTCTGCAACGCCCATAATAGAGAACTGTGGCAAATCCTGGGGATGGTCTATGTCAAACGACGGACGTTAAAAGACTGATGATGATGATGATGATGATGATGATGATGGTGATGATGATGATGGTGATGATGATGATGTTATTTTATAATGTCAGCTGAAATTCGACAGGTGAACTACTATTTAAAAAGCTTTTTAGGGCATGCTCCATCGGGGCCGGGGGCGTTCTCAAATAGACTCCTACCTCCTTCCTCAGTTATGTCTCTGCGCCAAAGTACATTTTCTCCACAAGACATCTGAAAATATAACCTTTTGCCATAAATGTCTTGGGGAAAAGCAATAAATAAAAGTCAGACGCAAAGTTCACCGCTAAATGGTAGTTTAAATTTATACATCCTGACTAAAAGAATGAGAGTAAAAATCATATCTAAGAAGCTGGTGATTAGTCTTCGTTAGAAAGACGTCATTTCTTTTTCGTTACCCGATCATCATTTTTGTCAGAACAAAACAAGAGGCTTCTTCAGACCGACCATGTCTGATTTTAAAGTAACAAAAATAAATTTACTTTTTCGAATACGCATTTAATAACTTAGAGATATTGAAAATAGGTTTGCTTAGACGCCAGAGGGGAAAAAATGGAGGAATTTCTATCTGTTTTATTATTGTTTTCTTTTCGATTTTACTGAATACAAATTTAAAATTTCCTATTTGTGACTTTCCCAGTTGTATATATTTCTTATCGGCCGGCTAAAGTCGCGGGAGGATTCATTCGTTATGTTTTATCAAAAGCAGAAAACTTCAACAAAGTTGAAAGAAGGCATTTTTTAAAATAAAGTATCGTGGAAACATTTGGAAGCTTTAGAAAATGCGTCGGAAAATTCTTCGTCTTCTGAAAATATCATTTTAAATTAGCTACGTTGCTTTGTGCGGTCCCACTGGATAGTTTTGTCTCGATTTTTTCTTGTGTTCCGAGTGATGCAGTTATTTACAAGGTTTGTCCGGGAAATATACAGCCATTTTGAATACCTCAAGAAATGATTTTTGCACAGCCGAGATGTAACTTGGCAAGTGGGGACCATACAATGCATGTTCGATCATACACTCTTGCAAGGAGTTATTCAGTCGCTAGAGAGGAGCCACGGAGCTTGTATTCTGTCTGACCATCACATTCACAATTATCGAACAAGCCAATACTTCATAACTCTTTCTTTTCAACTACAAACTGATACAGAAGATGTCTATACCATACTCTCCTATTTTATGATTTATAGCTACAAAAACAAAAAACATAACAAGCAGTGTCCAAACTATTACATATATATATATATATATATATATATATATATATATATATATATATATATGTATATATATATATATATATATATGTATATATATATATATATATATAGAGAGAGAGAGAGAGAGAGAGAATGAAATAAAAATGTTAACACCTTGAAAAATGTCCTAAATAGGAATAAAAAATAAATCGACCATTCGCCTGAATATGCCTAGACAGGACAGAAACTGAGTTGCGAATCCTTATTCCATTATATTTCAAGCTACACTCTAAATCATCTTAATGTTTAATGTTGAATGCATCAAGCACTTCCTGAAATAAATCCATCACGCGTAGGATATTGTATCATATGATATTATATTGCATTCCTGATTTGTACTTTATATATATATATATATATATATATATATATATATATATATATATATTTATATATATATATATATATATATATATATATATATATATATTTATATATATATATATATATATATATATATATATATATATATTAGTTGAGACATTGATGTACAAATTAGGTAAAAGCGGTAAAAAAATTTTTAAAAAATGTGTGTCTGTGTGTGCGTGTGATGAAATACAATTGTGAATGCACATCTATGTACTTCTCATGAAAAAGAAAGAGGAGGAATATTATCTCTGAAGGAGAGTTATTTACGACTTTTTTTCTGAGGGCAAGATTTCTAGACTAGTGTATTTTTAAACATCATAATAGCAGGTGAATGTTTTCTGAATTTCGCTAGCTGCAAACAATTATACATAAAATCGCAGAAAGCTGACTACCAGATTTCTACACATACTCATATATTGATCAGATATTGGCAAAGAACAATCTTTCAACAGAATTAGTTCCACCGCTCTAAGCAAATTCATGATTCCATGTATATAAAATGCAACGTGTATCCATAATTATATATATATATATATATATATATATATATATATATATATATATATATATATATATATATATATACGGCTCTATGTATTGAGATCGTAGCTTAAAGGGAGATAATCTTTGACCAACACCGGTGAACAACTGATGACCCCGACAAGGAAAATTCACACACAGTACCATAATATCTAATTTTGTGTAAAACATAAATTACACTGAAAAACACACACACACACACACACACACACACACGTATATATATATATATATATATATATATATATATAGTGTGTGTGTGTGTGTGTGTGTGTGTAGCAATTCCCAACGAGAGCTGGCACGTGACACAAATCTAATGATACAACGCTGTATTTACTCCATTCAAGAGCAAGATGTGACAGAACCCGTACACAGGGAAGCAAAAAATACTCCAGTTCCTGTAACTATTGTTGCGAGGACATCAGAGCAAACCAGACCCTTGACTTTCAGTGCAATAGAAAGATGCTGTCCTGCGGTTCAGTGATCCCCTGAGACTGGGAAGTTTGTTTTTGTGGCCACAAGACGAATCCTAGGCCTCTTGTACTTTGCAACACTGAGCGTCAGTAGGCCATGATTGGCCACTGTATTGCACTGACGCAATGCAACCAAAGTATGTACTGCAAACAGATACTACATTTTGATCTGTATTTACTCACTCCCCACAAGAGAAAGATGAGACACAAGGTCGGTTTAATGTGGGAGTTATGTACAGAATGCTTAAAAAATTGCTCCAGTCCCCACAACTGGTGTTCCAAAGACATCAAAGCAAGTCCGACCTTTTCATTTTGGTGCAATGGGAGTGTGCTGTTCTGGGTATTCATTGATCCCCAGATATAGGGCAGTTTTTTTTTTCGAGGTCAGAAGACGAATCCTTAGCCTATTGCACTTAACAATACCAAGCCTCAGTAGTCGATCATTAGTAACCGTATCACACCGGTGCAAAGTTTCCTAAGTATGCACAGTGAACAGATATTACACTTTGATCATGGGAGAGGACCGAGGAGCCACATGTTTATCCTTGACAGAACACACAAATAATCAGATATTTGTCAAGAGAGTCGAACCATAGGTGTTTTAATTTCATTATTTTTACGGGTACTATAAATGAGCATTTAAACATACTTATGCTTTCATACATTATCACACGATGAAAAGCAAAAGGTACAATCAAGCGCTACTGTGTTAAATTCATTCTCTTTTATGAATAGTCTTGCCAATAACTGCAAAAAACAAATTAACGGATATATTTGAATTTCTATGAATAATTGGGATTTTTTCAGTGAAAGAGTCCATTGTTTGAAATGGTAGGTAGGAGGCATTTATATCAGCAAAATGTTTACCCTGAGTGGGAAAGTCAAGTGTAACGGACGACAAACCAAGAAAAATCACTGTTCTTTATTAGAGTAGATATGTTTGTATTATTATTTTTACCAAAGTTTTAGCTTTCGATTTACATTTATTGATGAATCAGTTGGAAAGAGGATATGGGAGAAGTCATAGAGATAAATGGGGAGGGGGAAAGAGAAGAAGAGGGAGATATTCACACAAAACAAGATGGATGAAGGAATAGCACGATAGATAGAGAGAGAGAGAGAGAGAGAGAGAGAGAGAGAGAGAGAGAGAGAGAGAGAGAGAGCAAGAACCAGAAGTAGGCCCATAAACTGACAGAAGGGTAGACACACACACACACACACGCACACACACATACATATACACACATACATACATACATACATACATAAACGTACAAAAAGACAAAGGACAGAGGAGAGAATAAGCACAAGACTAAAGGTGGGAAGAGGGAGAGCGAGAGGGGGGGATTGCTCGATGTTGGATGATAAACCAGTGCAATAAAACCGTCAAATTGAAAAAAGAATACACAGAGAAAAACGAAAAACCTTTTTTGGTATGAAAACATCCGCGCAGACAAATTTCCCGCTCAAGGTAGACACTGTTAATCAGATTATGGTAAAAAAACAGGCACATGGAAAAAAACTCTTGGAAAAAAATCGATTCACACTTCTTATAACTTTGAATGTTTCTAGGACTTTCATCAAGTTATGCAGTTTCCGAGATTTTCAAATAAGTCTCACTAGTATGTCTTGGGGTGTCGTATATAATTTAGTTTAAAACCTTGCCCTAAGTCCATTTAGTATATATACTTAAATGGGCTGGGTGAATCGGACTTTTAATATTATATATAATATCTTACAATGTTTTGGAAAGCCCACACCAAAATCTTGAAAAAAAGATTTTTCCGATTTAAGAATATTGCATTTACGTTTATTATTTGCTGGAATTTACTAGATAAGAAATATGTGTTAACTTGAGTTAAGAAAGGTGAAGTATTTGGTTTTGATGAATACCTTGACTCTGAAAGGCCTGGCTGCTGCAAGGCTACTACACACGTCATTGTTGATTCCTTGTGTCTAATTTAAAAAAAATCTCTTTGAAGCTATATGTGGTGGAGATTTTCCTTGTTGCAATCTTTATTTCCAAAATATTTCACTGATTTTCAATCGGATTGAAGTCCAGTGAGTTGCGCAGCCGTTCCAAGAGCTCAACTGCAAACTTAGAAACTTGCTAGCCAACCCGATAAAAGGAATTCACAGAATTATCACAGGTTGTTTGAGTGACAACAGTTGGAAATGGAGCTCCCCTACATCATAGCATAACTGCCCAAATAGACATGAAAGTAGAGTTATCTGTCACAACTAGATTATTATCTGAAACGCCTTTAACCACCCAAGAAACCTCTTCCAAAGTATAACACACAAGCTGCGAATAGTCAAGGAGTATTGGTTTGATTACTGCATAATGAGGCATACAATCATTCTAAATTCATCAACAAATCTGGAAAGATCGCTATGCATAATCATTACAGATGAATTTCTTTATTTCTCGACATTTCAACTCTCTGCATGGAAGGTTGAGCAATGTTTTTTTCTCATAATCAACGAAATCACACCTGGTTGTCAAAGGAATTTTTTAAACCTTGATACATATGGGAAGGGGCTGTATCAAAATTGAGGGCTTCTAATTAGTGGGAACCCCCTAACTTTACAAACTATATGGCGAAAGACACTGATAAGCCGAACGTCACGACCAGCTTCCCAACAAGTCGTTAGTTCCACGCGAAACGACCCAATGGACTCTACAAAATCTTTATGGATTTTTCTTGGATCTTGTCCCAAGATGGCAACAGCAATTTTTTCAATTGCTGCAATTCTGAAGAGTGGACACGTTGGCACAGCTCATCCCTCAATAGCTCGATGGGAGTAAGATCGTGGAGTTTGGTTGTCAGGGAAACACAGTGAATTCAATTTAATGTTTGTGAAACTATTCTTGAACAATTTATGCTTTATTACAGGATGCATTGTCCTGTTGAAAGAATTCACTGACATTGAAGAAGACCGAGGCCATGAAGGGGTCTTCAACGAGGTGTTACACAGCAAAATAGCTCCCACATGAATCTTAAGACCCACAGTTTGGAAACAGAACTCTCCTAAACCATCATACTATCTTCCCAAACTTACGGCTTTTCCATATTGCATCCTGGCTCCATTTTTTTCTCATTGATAACAATGCACACGTACCCTGTCGTCTAATCAATTCAGGAAAAAGTGAGACTCATCAAATCAGTCGACCCTGTTTCATTGATTTAAGTTCAAATCCTGACGTTCACAAGCCAATTGAAGATGCTTCAGGTGGTGAAAATTGCTCAGCATGGGTACTCTGGCTGGCCTGCGGCTAGTCAGCCCCATACATTACAAAGAAAAATACTCTGTGAGTTGTGAGGCATTCTCTCCTCAGCATGATTAAACCTAACTACTATGTGTGCCACAGTAACCATTCTGTTGGCTCGTATTTGGCTGGAAAATCCACTCCTGACATCGATGTGGCAAGCCTGACAGCTACAAAAACAGGATATGATAAAGAGTGAGAAAGTTTGATATGAAGCCTGTCCATTCCTGTCAAAGAGCAGAATGTGCATTGACTTCCGAAACGGTACTATTGATTCATTCCTCTCTTGTATAACCAACTCTTTTTCTTACTTGCAACAAGCAGACTAGCAGGAAACTATTGACGAGTCAAGGGGAAGTGTAAGAAAAGGACATGGACTGAACACTGTTCCGCTTTGAGGTAGAGGAAAAGACAAAAACAATTTGTAACTTTGCCCAAGAATTCAAAACTGATATAAAACATTGTTTCCCCGATTCAGAACAGCAAGTTTGAACGCTTGGAGAGTTGAAACAAACTTGTATCTGATGCAAATAGATGTTTATCACATAGGCCGTCCAATATTCGATTGTTTGCAAATATTGTTGTTTTGAATTTACTTCTCTGTTCTGTGATGATTCTCGTAGTGGTCCTCCACATTAACTGAAACTCATTTCAGTCAAATTTGCTTTTTTGATATTTGTTCGTGAAAGGGAAAACAAAACTGTACTTGCCACTCATTTCATCGTATTAAAGTGTTTTCCCCAAATATATTGTAAACAGATTATCTGTTATCAATTGCTTTAACGTTGGATATCAAATTTGTCAGTTATTATCAAAGTGAGTGAAGATCAATTTGACCGAGCTAAAAAAATTGCTTAATAAAATAATACACGGGGAGTAGCTGGAGATTTGGTGGGCCGGGGAGGCTTGGCTCCTTGAGGCACAATGCTGCATACTCCCGAGGGACGACAAAAGTATTACCGGGGTCTGTTGGCAGACATTTCACAAGCCTGTGGTTCGTGAGCTTGTTCAGTATGCAGTTCTTTCAAAAGCATTGTCATAGCTAAAGATATGAGGGCCTGGTTGTTACTTTGACCCTTGGAGGAAATCAACATTTAGTGAGATTTGATTCATTCAACCTCATAATAGAATATTTGTTATCTTTAATTTTGTACTTATTTTTATTTGATTTCTCGAGGACCGCTGATCCAAGTAATTTCAAACTCCACACTGCAATGCTTTGGGCAATGACTAATATATGTGACAAATACCAACTCTGTACAAGGGCCAGTTGCTGTTTAATCACGGTGGACACACACAAACACACATACGTACATAACATCACACATATTTCTTCAGTTGAAGACAACTTTTCTAAAAAAACAGTTTTCTAAAAGACTGAATAATTTAGGTGTATCATCTATCGTAGCAAACCGCCGATGGTTGAAAATTTTTAAAATCGTGAAGACCCCTTAACCAAGAGAATATCTTGATTTCAATCCATCTATCTATTTCATTTATTTTTTCTCTCTCCTTCGATAGAAATTATCCCGCTGGTCAAGGCAGGTATTCCATCTTGTGTGTAATATTTTTGAAAGAAACAATGAAAAAACTTGCATTTAACCGTTATCATTAATTATTGGAGAGCAGAATTCAATGGAGACAATTTTGTTTAATGGCTAACATGGAGTAAGCATTGGAGAAAATATTTATTTCTTTTGGGTTTTCTGAGAACTGCATATCCAAACAATTCCAAAATCGACCCAGCATTGTTTTGTGTGCGGAGTAATAGATGGCGACTATGGACATCGTTTTATGGCCAGTTGTCGAGTAATCTCGGTGCATACAAACACAGATAGGTATTTCTTCAATCGTATCTACATGTAGTAAGTGGACTACTATTCATAAACATTTGCCCCCCCCCCTCTCCCTTCATTCAGGGTGAGGTGCGATTTAAAATCGCCGTCTTTCAGCAACGCCCCTCGTAATGTGTGTGCATAAATGTATTGATAAACTCCGTTTAAGAATTACTTCTGCAATCAGCATTGCATCTATGATATTTTCCTTGTTCTTACCCACGTGCGAATATTACGCTTTCAGTAATAACACAAGGGAAAGGTTACGCAGTTTTTAGAGGAAGGTGTGACGAGGGAAAGTGGGAAAAGAAAACGTAGTCAGAGGCTTTTTTCTACAAATTTGCTAAACGAAATCGATCCAGATTTATATCAATTGCAATCTACAATTCATTTTAAACACAATAATTTAGATATCACACATTGACTGTTAGCTTGAAACAAAGTTATTACAAGGCACCAAATAAACAGCAACTAAATCCTCATTGAATGCTTCACTTTTGTGACCCTGCGCGATTCCGGGATATGTAGAGTAGATAGCGTCGGCGTGGCGATTGTTGTCGGTACTTGGCCTGGATGAGCCCCCCACCGCCCATAAAAAAGCCTAAACAGCTAGTAAGGCTGAGGAAAAGTCAAAACGAGCCTCATGTTGGATATGGTGTTGGCAACAGGAGGAAATATGGATGCTAGAAGCAGATGCGCAATGCTTTGGCTCCCACTGCCGACCCACCAACTGGGGAGTGCTGTGGTTAAGGGTCAAAACACTGTGAAGGTAGGGTACAACCAGGATACATCTGTTGTTAGCCTCTAAATTATGGTTATCGCACAAGGTAACCAGAAAAAAATCCCCAGCTGGTGTATGTTCCAAGTATGAGACGGCTGCCGTTTAATAGTGAACACATTCTTTGATCATAAAGGGTACAACTTTTCCCTGACCAATATTGACAATTTATTGGAAAATATATAAGGTTAGAACAATCGTGATGTTGTTAGTTGGCAAAATCAGTCGATTGTCAAAATCAAATTTTTAAAGAGAGATTATTAAATTCTTCTACAATACCATTAATGTCAGTAAATGCCCCGAGGGATAATGAAAAAATCTTTAAATATTTTAGTCGGGTCAGCAGACGTTTCGAAAAGAGGCAGCAACGATATTAACGGATTCTCATTAGTTTCAAATAAATTTCCAACGAAATCTTATTCATATATTATCACAGTTAAAGCACTGTTTAACGTATGATGTGTATTTTATGAACTAAACCGGCTTTTGTCCAATATACATTTATGAGCAGTCATTGAAGAATTTTTTTAAACGAACCGTTTTTGTTTAGAATAACATATTTGCTGGCTTGTGAAATTCACTTGAAAAAAGTATCTGAATCCTGCATTGCACCAATCTTATGAATTAATTCATTCATAGAATAATTGAATTTATTGAATAACTGAATATAAATAATGTAGAGAACTACGGAAATGAAAATACTTTTATATAGGTTCGTAACAAATTTTGCAGCCAAATGATGAAAAACCTTCAACAGTGGCGAATATCAATAACATAGATCAAACATTATGTAGTGAAAATTTCAGATAGAAATTCAAGTGAAAACAATGAGTCAAGCTAGGGATATATAGATCCAAACTGATGTATACAGAATTATCAAATGTATAATTATATAAATATTCACACCTAGAATTTCAGCATAATAATACCGTACGGAGGGCTGATATCAGCCTATTCCTAACGCCGACCACTTTGAAGTTTCTGAAGGTAGAGTACTGGAACTATTTAAGTTTTTTTTCTTTTTCATTCAAGATGCCAGTCGAGTGGTCATATCTAACTGGAATAATCGGATATCTGTGCTCAAAACGATTAATAGTGATCGGTTGCTTAGATTCATTCAACGAAAATCGTTAAATAATGACAATAAGGGTTACTAAAACTCCAGAAAATTGAATTTATTGTTTCTTACTATTAATCATATACTGTGTTTGTGTCGATACTATTTTAGAGCTTCTAATCAACTTCACAAAAATCCTTTCAGAAAATATGTAGGATGATCCTAATATCGGCATAATTTAGTAAAAGTATTATCGACATCATAAATATCCTTAAAAAAGCGATTTTCAGTAAAATGTTACCAAATCTAATATTGTAGTACGTTTTGAAATGCTGCAATACTTACCCTCGAAGAGGGGAAACGTTACTGTATAGCACTTAGAGATAAGTGTCATCGTGCAAGCAATCACTGTATATCGTTGTGAACATACACATCACAATACTCCCGTTGTATAAAACTGGTAGCTTGAAAAAAACTATTCTCTTAAATGTTTCAAGTCATTAAACTCAAAAAAAGTTTGGGTTGCCGATGTACGCAGTTAATGTTCATGTTTCAATCTTTGAAATTATGGGTTTGGTGGCACTTTTGAAATTGATATATCGTCACTAATTGAGTCTTTGCTAAGACAGCCGATAAACGATCCCGATACAGTACAATGATATAGTGCCGATTTTATGGGTGATAGCCGGGGGTAGAAAACTCGCATTGCTTAGATTTAGGGTTTCCATTGTATGGCCAAATTTGACAAATTTGGCTTTTTGTGATCATTTAGCCATGAACATTTTGGCTTGTCCGTATGAAAACTCATTCTTTGCATTATTTTTTCGACTTGAAACGTCTTCTATAATCTGGCAACCCTGTTAAATAGTGGGAGCGATTGAGAAAACCTGTCAAAGCTTGGACGCATAGTTTTGTTTAAAAAATCTTTTAGTTTCAGTGTTGTTTTTCTAAGATCAAAAAAGCAGTTAATGTTATCATAACGATTAAACGTTCCAGACCATATCAAGACATTTATGGGAACAAAAAAGGCCCCACAAATATTTTGACTTTGAAATTCATGATTTGAGTAGTAAGCTGCACTGATCTTAGGAATCATATAAATATCTAAGAAAAGGAATCAGCGCTTATCTATACTACAGAGGTAGATGATATGGGTTACCTGAATCAGGCACAAGTCAACAATGGAGGGGTTTCTAAGGTTTTCTACAGTGTCAGATACTTACTGAACTTATCTTAGCCTGAGATAAGGCTACAGTAATGAGGTAACATGTACAATATAACACGAGAAATTTTCCAAGCTTACGTTAATTCCGTGCAAATCACAAATGTTTGAAATTTACACAGTTTTTTCTGGCACAGTGGTTCTCGAAGTACCAGGTCAAATTACTCTGCTCGCAATATATACTCACACATGTACATACTTGAACATTTTTATATTTATAACAATTAACTCAAATTGAAACCAAGGAAATAGAGAAAAAAAATCATTATATAAATTCCAATTTGTGAAATGTTGTGTTCAGGATCGTTAATTAAAATCAAGCCATTGGTTGATCTGAGCTTTTCACGCTGTCGTGCATCTGCCACCTGTCTGATTCGCAATTGGGATACAGAATACAATCATTAGTTTACAAATCTAATTATAAAATAAAATGACAGATCTGCTTAATCACTCAATAGAAACCATCGAGTGAACAACGTCTATTTGCAGCATTGGAAAAAGGGGTGATCAATGATTAAGTTACTCCTTTCACCCTTTATTTGGCCACGGTCACTGAAACTGTCAAACACGAAATAAGGGACCAATTTATCATAATTTTAATTTGTAAACTGAATCTCACCCCAAAAACTTACTCTGGGGTTAATGTTAGAACATAGTAAGTTTAGGAATTTTCCAGCCCCCTCACTCCATTGGTGTTGCCTGCGTGCTTCATACATACAGAGCCAGCCAGTCCAACCAACTTAAAAACTGAAGAAACTATGCTGAAATTATTGGGTGACAGTTTTGATTTACTGTTTCTCTGTCGAATAATGATCAGAGAAAATAATGTTCAAACCTCTAAACAAAATTCCAAATCTTGAAATGTTCAGTTTGAAACCAAAATTATTGCTACTTTCATTGCATATAAGTTTCTCATGACAGTGAATTTTTTTTTATATCTCTTCAAAAGAAGCTGGCTGTGTAGTAGCGTTTTGTAAGCAGATCTCACCGGAAGTTGTTACGGTAGATAGTTCAAAGGTCAATGGGCATTGCACTCTCTTGGCCGTGCGCCAGTCTACACTAATCTTAGTAAATAGACATATATCCAGCATATATTTGTATTCCAATAGGCCTGCAGCCAAATGATGAAAAGGAATTATTTTCAAAACAAGTATTAAATTCAAACATTGGTTTAAATGTATTAACAAGGTATAAGTACCTAGTTAATACATTTAAACCAACACTTCATCTTAAATCATCTATATCGGACATTGTGTAATGTAAAGTTCGCATCAAACTTCAGTTAATAGATGTGTCGGATCACAGACCCATCTGTGTGTGTGTGTGTGTGTGTGTGTATATATATATATATATATATATATATATATATATATATATATATATATATATATATATATATATATATATATATATATATATATATGAAAGGTATATATATGTTTGCATGTTTGTTATACCGGTACCAAATATGAATGCAAACCAACCAAATGTAGCATGCTTACTCAGGGGACCTAAGGAGAGATTTTAAAACGATGTTTTGAGAAAAATATCTTTGAAAAGGTCTTAAAAAGGTATTCCTTTTATAATTTGAATATAATGACAAAGTGAAACTTACTTTCAATGCATATACATATCTTTTTATTTCATTTGACTGTATACATAATCATTTAATGTGTCCAAAGTGAGGAACCCCCTCCCTCAAGCAGTTAGAGTAAAGGAAAAATTTTTCCAAGATTTAAATTGAAATAAAACGTTCCAAAAAATTTTTTTTTTAATGCTTTGGACAGGAATGAGGGGGCTAAATTTATGATGTAACTATAGTGCATAATTGTACCCATATTTTCTGTTCAATTCATGCATATGAATAGCTGAGTGATCCGTCCGTGGAATGGTATTTGGCAAACTGATGATATATATATATATATATATATATATATATATATATATATATATATATATATATATATATATATATATATATATATATATATATATATGCTGTGTGTGTTTCTCTGTACAGGCACACGCTCTTTCATACATGCTATCATGCTATGAATATGTACAGATGGAGAAAAAATGGAAGTTTGATGTTTCTCTTTTAATCCAAAAAGTTTAAAAACATTTAAAAGACAAGCCAATGAGTATGTATGTATGTATGTATGTATGTATGTATGTATATATACATACATACATACATATATATATATATATATATATATATATATATATATATATATATATATATATATATATATCGCTGCAGTAGAACTGCATTCGAATCGAAGAATCAATCGTTGATTTTATCATCGAACTGTACAGATAAGAAAACCGGACGTTATCGTTGTTGAATTAAATTTAGTCACTGCTCTGGCGTTCTGAGACAACACTGATTAATTTCTATCAATAAAGTCTTTTAATACTTTGGAATCAAGCCCGTTTTTTTTTATTAGCCAGTATCGTTGTATGTGGGTATAATTTAAATTTAACTGCTTCCCCGTTAAATTTGCATAGATAAAACTTTCTTCCATATCGGAATGTAAACCATTACGCTCTTCGAGACGAACGTTTTCAGATTTAGTTATTTATTTTTAACTCAATTTTGTATGGAAAATGTTGCTTGCATAAATAACAAATCTCTATGCTAATTACTATGGTTGGATTAGTCTGGCAACAGGCTACAAAAGTTGAGCCCTGGGAAAGGATCAAAATCAATAACCTAACGTCCAAATGTGAAAGGAGCTCGGTTACAGCGCTATGAAAAGCTAGAAAACGATGTGATGTATTAAAAAATGAAGAAAATATTTCAAAAAGTTAGACGCCCCCTTAACAAATAATGTGTAGATTTCATTCAATGGTTAAAAAAGCTATTCTTCTATGAAATCAGACAATTTCTATATTTTGAAGAACAAAAACCATGATTAGTTACATTTGTCCCATTAGAAATTTTTATCGGGACAGATGAAAAATACGGAATTAGCAGATCACCAAGTCTACACGTTTTCCCAGTCCAGTAATTCAATGCAATCTCATCTCTGTGTGATTTTCATACCATAGTAATGTTATCGTCTGCAATTGTAAAAGCCGGGTTAATATCATTCATTTTATTCTCCTGTGACACATACGTTTCAATAGACTTCTAAAAGAGATCTATGGGACATGCATATCACAACAGAAACACAGGGGAAAGGCTTGTCGGAAGCATAAACGAATTAAGTGCCTCCTTAGAAGCCCGTGGCATCCAAAGGTCCCCCCGAAAGGTCAGGGGACAATCATTTCCTGTTTAGGGCTCTATAAAGGTGGTGAAGGCTCACAATTATGCTTGGGATGGTCTGCACAGTAGTCTCAAAAGCATCTAAATAAGAATCTGATTATTAATCAGACTTGTACAATTATTTTTGTTCTATCGACCGTACAGCCTAGGATTACTTTAATATTGGTTATATTTAATTTCAAGAGAATTCCACCTCCTAAATGGACAATCAACAACAATCTGCCTGACATAAATTTGTAATTTTTAGATTTTTAGATTACTATATACAGTTTATATTTAAGGATGGGCGATAAACCTGTCAGTTGAAAAGTACTCATCATATCAATGGTAATACTGTTAGTCTTAACGGTTATAATAAACAACAGCTCTTGCGTACCAATGAAGACTTGACTTATTACGAAAGCAAATTGGTTGTGTTTTCTATCACATCACAGTAGGTTGTCAATTGTTTTTTCTAATTTTTCAAAGGATAATAACACTTCACCTCTTGATATCAGACATCATTGGGAAGATCAAAAAAGTAATTTGACGTGTGACCTTATTCTCACTCTAAACACCGAGAAACCATAGTAAGTCTCAAAGAGATAAAAACTGTTCAGTTAAGTGAGAATAAATTGAGGGCCTACGATACCGAATTTTGTATAAATTGGTGTTACGGCCCCGATAGAAGTGGAAATTGTCATGTCATCAAATATAAAAACAGTAACTGAATACCCGTCGACCTAATATTCAAGGAGTGATGAAAAGGACAAAAACCTACAGACACGCAAAAAAAAAAAAAAAAAAAAAAAAAAAATTACATTCATTCAGGGGTGTAGCTTGAGATTTTTGTCCTGGAGGTTTGGTTCTTTGAGGGACCCTCTTCAACATGTAGTGAGAATTGTTAGTGTATAATGTAGTAAGTAAACTACTATTTATAGAGCTGTGTGTGTGTGTGGGGGGGAAGCTCATACATTTGGGAACTGGTAAGCGTTTTAAAATGCACCCACACCTTCCTCCCTCAACTACGCCTCTGTGCACTGTTGTGCCTTTATTGGGAAGAAGTGTCCATTCACTTTTGACCCCTTAAAAAGGGCAAAAGTCTCCCTTCCAAAAAAGAACGTGGTTTCTTCACTTCAGACTCATTAAAGAAGTATGTATAAACATCTAAAATAAGATGCGTCTATGGACAGAAAGTGAAGTTCCATTTTGGCATCATAATTGCATTGTAAATAGAACCCCCGCTCTAAAACTGTCAAATAATTCTTTTTCTCCAAAACTTCCCCCCAGGTCTTTTAGTTTAGCAGTGCCTATGTTTAGGTGTTTTTTTTATTTATAGCACGACGGACACCTATCACTTATTTATGAGATGATATTGACTTGCCATCACAGTCACTAATTGAACAACCGTAGCGTCAGATTTTGAAGTCATGCAATAAATTCAATCGAAGAATAAATATGGTCATAATAAATTCTTATCATGACATCACCAGGGTTTTCCAATGGAAACATCTAAAACAGAGTATAAAAACAAACATTTAGAAATATCTGGATTCGTAATAATCTATATGTTATACATAAACTCGTCCAAATGAAGCTCGCAATATATTTTGAAATATTTTTTTCCAAAGATTATGTTTTAAATGTGATATAGCATAACGAATCCGAATAGTATACATTCACTTAGTACTCTAACCTCACCTCCCAGGAAGTAGTTGAACTAAAAAGCTGTTACACCCATCGACAACCTTTGCAAGGTTAGTCGACATAATAGATGTGTTAAAGAATGTACCACCCTCATCAACATGTCACCCCACCCCCAAATATAATATAAATCAAGGGTGTCAAATAAACTCAGATCGTAGATTTGCCGGACAAAACTATGATCTTTCGCATGGCCAAATGAACCATGATGTCTTCTGTTCTGTTCTTGGACCCAATGATCAAAACTGCATTTTCTTGGTCAAATGAATCTCTACCTAGATGTCTCAATATTTGTGAAGCGGCTCTATCTCTCTTATTGATTCTTCGTTAATATTTACGACTAATCATGGGCATCTGATGAAGAGAGATGGATTTGATTCCCCTGAATCAGGTGTTCCAAAGTAGGGTGAGGGGGTTGGAAGTTGGAACTTTATGTGCAGCAAGAGATATTGGTTCTATACAATTGTTTTATGTAATCCAAACTTAATATATCCATGTGAGTAGTGTCCTTACCCTGGCCACAATAACAGTCGTCCCTGTACAGGTTTCACAAGCTCCTCCCCCTCTCAGAGTTTCTTTGATGTTTTTACGACGTGAGAAATAGACTTACAGGCGACTAGAACCCGTATCAGCGTCAATCACTTCATCATATGTATTCATATGAAAAAAATGGTGTTATCTTTGCTGGTAATGGAGTTGCCATTGAGATATTCCGAATATATCCTTCTGAACCACACCCTTGGAAATATATCCTTCTGTCCTCGACCTCTGCAAATATATACCTTTTTTCCTTGACCTCTGGAAATATATCCTTTTGTCCTTGATCTCTGGAAATATATCCTTTTGTCCTTGACCTCTGCAAATATATACCTTTGTCCTTGACCTCTGGAAATATATCCTTTTTACCTTGACCTCTGGAAATATATCTTTTTATCCTTGACTTCTGGAAACATATCCTTCTATCCCTAACCTCCTGAAAAGGTGCACCCATGCGACAAGTGACATTTGTCTCGTGTTTCTGTGAGGCTTGAAAACAGAGCACAATAAAACGAATGGAGACGGATAAAATTTTATACGAATTCAAGCATTCAAGATACGATGCGAGGATAAGGAGTACTTCCATCCGTAGAACGAAGATTGAAAAGGTTTGATTAAGCTACATTGTTGTATATCATGGTTTAGTTACAATATCGTAAATTTCATTCTCACGGACAGTTGTGATATGTTTGTTTTTAATGTCCAACGTACCGATGTCAAGCGACAATCAAACGACTGAATGCGTATGTTTGCACAAACACACAGACACGCGCACGTTTCGTCACGTCAAGTGGAGTGCTGATTTTTACGTGGGCTGAGCGGGCTGCAGAGAAGGGCCGCATAATCTAAAGGGGAACTCGACCAGAATATGAAGAAAGTTACCATTATTAAAAGAAAACCAGGGATTATATCGAGTTTCATTATATTGACTATGAGAAAATGAATTAAAAAGAATAAGATAAAATATAGGCATCCATCGTGCAACGAGTGAACAATGGTGTTCGCCGTAGCCTCGAAAATACAATTAAATTCTTATGTGGAACTCAATCTGGCAATATCGGCCACAAGTCATATCTTTATTTCATTAAGTAATCCTCCATGAAGGGGAGATACGATGACCTAGGCGAATAGCTACTAAAGTCACAATAAACTAAGCAAAGTAAATAAGTATTTGGCGTCATAAACGAAAAAAAACAAATTATTGACATCGTAGATGATAAAAGAATATGAAATTCAAAAAATCTGGATAGAGTGTTCAAGAGATCCCAAAAGCTAACCTAATCGTCGAACCAAAAATCCCTTTTGCACCATCGTCTGGTAATGTAGAGGCAATTGACTGGAATGACTTATTCCCAGACCAATCAAACTGTTAGAGAGATCCTAAAAGCTAACGTGAATACAAAACTGATGGGTCTCTACACGTGGATGCACTTCAACCAAATTTTGCATGCATACACAATATACACAAAAGAACAGCTTATATCAAAAAAGGCTTTCTTTGGGGAAACCTTCTAAAAAATTGGTTCAAGGGTGTCCTCTTCACAACGTAATGCGATTAAGTCATTTTTATGAACTGCGACGCTAGGAAAAGTAGGGGCCAAGTTTTGCATCAGATTCACATTGTGAATTCTTCTCCTTCTCTTTAGAGCAAATCCATCCGCATCAGCTTCCATACAAGCATGGGAAAATGTCAACTGTACAAGCTATAGGGTATTTTTATCTAGAAAACTTATAACTTATTAGTTTTAATCTACTTCACAAGCTTTTTGGACGTTTCATCCTTTCAAATGAAAAAAGGCTCAAAAGCCTCAAAATTATAAGTTTACGTTCCACCCTCATTTTTAAAACGTCAACATTTCTTACATCTGACACGTATCCATGGATATCAACAAGTTTATCATGTGAATAAAGTCTGAAGTGTAGACTAGAGACTTGCGTAAGTGTGATGCAATTAAATTATGTAATTTTTTTTCCAATGATATCTATCACATGACTGGCCTGGCTAATGAGATATAAGGTACACAAAGTCGAGTTTCATCTGTTCATGATGTCGTGAGGATTATTATATTGGAATTGAATTTTCTGTACTTTCTGGTGTGTTGTGGTACATTGTTATACAAGTTTTGATACTATTCATCAATGAATTTGCCAAGAAACGCCTGCATTTTTGTTCCATCTTTCTCTCTTTTGTTTTCTTTCTTCTTTCCCGTCATATTTGTATCTATTAAAACATGTAAGACAGTATCCCCATTTTTCATTTTTGATTTCAATTTCTTCCCCTTGTATCTTCACCTCTTTTGCAGTTAGTTGCCGAATTAGAATTTTCTGGTGAAAATTTAGGTTTCGAAACAATTTTTTTCCTAACATTTTGTTCTATTTCTGATTTAATTAAATTATTCAAAAAATCAATACTTCTTTTAATCGATGGAAAAAATCCAAATGAAATGTTATGTAAAGTGAATATTTCAACTCAAACGACGAAATTATTTTGTATATCATTTTGTAATTTCCTTTCTTCACGCAATCAGTCCGAATATCTTTTCCCAGATTATAACACTGATAAAAAAGGGAAATGATTGATTGAGTGGATTAGATTAAATTTGATGAAAAAAAAAAATCTAAACAGTCATCATATGTCATTATCCAGGTTAGCGAACGTTTCCACATATTGAGGCAGGACTTTTGGAAGTAATGAATGGAGTTTAGTTGTCTATCAACAGTCTAAACAAGTCATATGTTAAATTTGAATCCGTCTCCATAAGTCAAAAGTTATATCATTCAATTCAAGCGATTCTTCATAAGAGAAAATAACAAAAGATTTTAGAAATTAGGTTCGTTTTATCGAAATGGTTGAAAATGTTATAAAAAATATATTTTCCTAAGCAGAATAACTGCATTACTCGAATCTAGTCTTTGTTTCTCCTAGGCTTCTTTTTTGTTTTTGAGAAAAAGTAAATTTTTTTTAAACGGATCTTTACGATAAAATTTCAAATAAGTGACAAAATGCAAAATAAATTCAAATTCAAGGGAAAAATTAAAATTAGATGAAAACAGAGACAATTTGCGTGTAATGCATACTGAACCCTTAATTTTCCTCTTATTTTTCTATGATTTCGTAATTTTGAAATCTTAACATTTTCCTATTTTTTTTTACACAAGGAAAACACTACATGAATACCAACCACGAGAACTGGCTGGATTTAGAAGTTACTCAACCATAGATCATATCCTTTTATAAACTAGCTGAAAGAAAAAGCACCTGAATACAAAATACCACTCGCTATAGCATTTATAGACTTCAAGAAGATATTCGACCCCGTAAAAATTCCCATGATCATGAAGGCCATCACTCTACAAGGTGTTGACCTTGTATACGTCAAAGTACTGCAACTGATATATAATCACAGCAACTTCTTCATCAGGCTACATAAGGACATGGGTGAGGTAAGGTGATACCAGCTCACCCAAGCTCTTTACAACTTAGCCTCAAGATGATTTTCCAAAGCTTGGACTGGGAAAATAGAGGACTCAAAATAGACGGCGAATATATGAGCAACCTCAGATTTTCAAACGAAATCGTCCTTTTTTGCAGTGAATCTACACAACCTCGAACTAATGCTAGATGAACTAAACGAAGAAAGCAAAAACCTTTGCCTACACATGAGTTTCAGTGAAACAAAAATCATGTGCAACAATCACACCGAGAATAAGGACAAACTGTAAAAATTGAGGATGCAAAGCTGGGTAAAGTAGACCACTACATCTACCTAGGACAACGAATTTCCATGAGATCCTCGAAAGAAATCAAAATCAAGCGAAGAATCCCTCTAGGATGGCAAGCTCACGATATGGATCCCCAGAGATCATATGCGAAACCAAGGCCGATAGAATACAAGATGGAGAGATTAACAAGACAAATACAGAAAATATTGACCCTGCAACGCCCATGATAGAGAATTGTGGCAGATCCTGGGGAAGGTCTATGTCCAACGACATCCAATAAAAAACTGATGATGATGATGATGAAAAGTGGTTTGGCTCTAGAGTAGTCGGTCAAATTTACAATGTGCGTCTCATGTAAAGCTGGACCTTTAATTTTATCTTATTTTTCATTAATTCTGGAATTTGAAACCTCAACCCCGTTAGCTACGGGCTATTTTGAGTCCTGAAAGCTATGAGGGAGGATGAAAATGCCCTCACCCCCTGTTTCACTGACCAAAATAGATGAAGACCTAAAACTTTGTGTACCGAGACTTAAATAACATATGAATTGAAAAAAGTGAAATACAAGTTCGATTATTACGTCACAAATCTTGAGAGCATCAGCCAATTGTTATGTGATTGAAGACTTCTATTAATTTTCTGCTTATTTCGACTATGATGTCACAATTCTGGATAACGTCAGCAAATTTTCATGTGACTTGAAATTTTTTGTTGATACTCTGTTGATAATTGGTATAAATGGAAGGAAAAGTAAAACATAAGTGAAATTAATGAAAATCAATATTTTTCAGTTTTGAATCAGTTTTTCGGCCAAACACTTTCAACAAAATGCCGTCAGCATTAAAATTCTTTACCTGAAAAGATGGAGCTTTCACAAAACGTGAAATGGTTTAAACTAATGTAGAATATGTCTCGGAGTCTTAAAATTTCTGAGAAAAATGTTTTCTGAAAAAATAACCCCTCACCGTAGGGTTAACATTCTCCTATAGTTATATGTGTTGATTGGTTCTAAAGAGGGGGTGCAATTTATATTGTGCGTCTGATGCCAAAATGGACCTCTAATTTCCCTAGCATTGCTGATTATGCAATTGTATTTCACAGTAAAACAAAACTTTTCAAAACTTTTTCAAAAACAAATTTCAATCTTTGAAAATTGATTTCTAAATTTGAATTTCTTATTTCTTTATTTAAAACCTTTTTCTATGTCGATTGTATATGCATGACAAATTTGACCGGACTGCACCCATGTTTAGGTGAGTTTTTTTCCACCGTACAATAGACAAGCATACGCGCACACAGATGGATGGCATAACACTTCTCAAATATACATCAGGATAGTAGTGTGATTCCTCTGTTTATGGGTAGGTCTGGGGATCTCAGTTGTCGTGCCCGCAGTCGGAGTGTAACGTGGTGCCTCACCTTTTTGCTAATACAGATGGCCTCGGCGATTCCATTTCAGACTACAGGTCTCGCTCCTGAGGGAAGGTACCAAAAAAGCCCTTGGTTATGTATGCATTTAGGTTAGCTCTAGGGATCTCTTGGAAACTCTGTTCAGGTTGATCCTGGAATTATCTCCCGCCCCCGGACGATAACACTAATTTTTACTCTTTTAGAACATATTGCGCTACCAGTTTTTCGGATCTTATTATCATCTCCGATGTCAATAATATATTTTTCATCTAGAACGACGAATAAATATTTTTGAAATCTCTTTTCAGTCATTGTGACTTCACTAGCCATCCGTGTGGGTCACAACATTTTCTTTTATGAAGAATGAGATGAGTAATATAATTCGTAGATTATTACCAAGCGTAGAACAGGAAGCAATAGAGCAACCTTTGCACGAGCGTATGAACTTTGGTAGCACTGTTCCCGACTGCGACTTCTCCTGTCAGTGCCACTCTAACTACTATTACTATCTACCCCTTATCGCAAATTACGAAAATCTCTAATTAACTGCATAGTCTGTCGTTTATTGTCATTGTCAATAACTGAACTGTGAAACCTGCCAAGCAATAAACTTAAACACATGATTTCTTGTTTATATCCTATCTGACTTCGCACATTGCATGGTCAGCTGTAAAATAATACACTTATGCTGATTATGGCATCGGCAGTCCCAATCTAGATTTTCCTTTTTCTCCGCCTGTGACATGTGAAGGATTTAGAGGCGACAAGCACGAGACGAAGAGTCACATTTCACTGTGCAGGCCTATAGAACCTGGTACTCTCAAGTGGTCACCCATCTATGTTCTGACCAGACTCGACCTTACGTACCCCTGATAAGCGACGAAACCGGTGTACTTAACGTGTCAACAATAAGCCTTTGAAATTTCGTGGGAATTGAAACATTTAGTTTCCAGCATTGGCACCGACTTGGTAGTGTCACAACCGGTGATTAATATTCTTATCTGTCATGTAAAATACATTATTATTATTATTATTATTATTATTATTATTATTATTATTATCCATTGTAAGGCCTTCCCCAACTATTTCCATGACGACTGCGACTGCGCGGACCTCTTCCATGTTTTGCACGTCATACATTCAATGAGAAACTTCTGAAAATATATATTGTAATATGCACATCTATGTGGGGTAATTGTGAAATGGCTAGTCATTATCAATGTTTTATGAGTTCTATCCCCATCGGGTGCCCAAGATTTGTGGCTGTATGCTTGTTTAAGCTGAGTTTCACAGAGCATAGATGCTGGGTAGTGAGTTTAATCTTTACTGAATGTCCCATGCTGAGTTCTAATATGGGTCCAATATTTAACAAGACTGTTTACGACTGCAATTCGATAGTTTAATGTGTTCGATCCTCACGTGTGAACCATTATTGCAGTTTTCTACCAGACGGAACTAAGCTTAGAATATAAGCCTGGCTGTTGTAGGGTCAAACCTAACTCCCACTTTTATCTCGGCTGAAGATGATTACTGCATCGTTTGCATTCTATATCCAATAAATAATTTCAGAGATATTTAATACTTGTCATTTAATGGTCATGAATGCCATCACTCTACAAGGTGTAGATCCTGTATACGTCAGAGAACTGCAACATATATACAATCATAACAGCAGAGGCTACATAAAGACTCAGGGCCCTTTTGACTTCAAAGTGATACCCGCACATCCAATCCCTTCACAGCTTGCCTTAAGTTGATCTTCCGAAACGTAGACTGGGAAAACAAAGGAATCAAAATAAACGGCAAATATATGAGCAACCTCAGATTTGCAGATAAAATCGTCCTTTTTGTAGAGAACCTACACGGGCTCTAACTAATGCTAGATGAAATAAATGAAAAAAGCAGGAAAGTTGGCCTTCACATGAACTTCAGCAGAATAAAGGTCATGAGTAACAATTATGCCAGGAATAAACACACAGCAATCAAATTCGAAAACGCCGAACTGGAGAGAGTATACCACTGTATCTAATCAAGACATCAAATCCTCAAGAAGCGAAGAATCACTGTGCGATGCAAGTGCCGCAGTGCAGGTTCAACCTTTAGAAACAAGAAGATCCCATAAATCCTTAAAAGAAGGGTATACTACCAATGTATCCTTCCGATAGTTACCCATTGAAATGAAACATGGAACCCAACTGAGAAACTGACCCTAAAACTGAGGACCTGGCAACGTGCAAATGAGATAATCATGCTCAACCTTACATGAAGAGATCACAAGACAACAAAATATATCAGGGGAAAACAGAAGGCCAGAACATCATGGAATCTATTAACAAACTCAAATGGAAATGGGCTGGTCATATTGCAAGAATAGTAGACAACCGCTGGATATCACGAATCACAACATGGACCCCCAGAGGTCAAATGCGCGACTGAGGCCTGCAGAATACAAGATGGACAGACGAACTAGACAAGTTCAGAAAGTATTGGTTCCGTGATGCCCATGATGGAGAGGTCTGACGAATCTTGGGGAGGGTCTATGCCGAACAACAGATGATGAAAGGCTGCTGCTGCTGCTGCTGCTGATGATGATGATAGTTTAAGCCATTTGCCCAGAGAGTCGCTTACTGATCACTTGTCCGTGATTTCAAACTGCAGTGAGGAAATCTTAAACTTTTTTTTCCATATATAGGATTTATTTAACGTGACGTGATTGACAAATAGGTAAGAGTTTACCCTCACCCTAAATTAGGTGATGATTGTTGTTGCTGTTGTTATGGAGGAAAACTAAGCTAATTCCAACTTTGTGTTGAGTGTCACAACGAGTAGAGAGAGCTGCCTGAATATGGCGTAAAGATTGTTGAAAGATTGCAAATTTAGATTGAAAAAAACCCATAGTAATTTGTTGTAAATTTCCTGTCAGCTGTCAAATTAGTCCGTTTCACTATGTAAAAAAGGGATTCGGCCATTTGCAAAATGTTTGCTGAACAATATATAATTTGCATTATCTCAGCTTCTAGTGAGCCTAGAAAGTAAATTAAATAGGCCGATCTCACGTTTTCTCGGTCAGTGAATCCAATGAAGGCCTCTAAGTAATTAAAAGAACGTTATCTTTTTTTATAACCAAAAATATATATTTTGTGCTATCAGATTTGCTCTGCATTTTATTCCAAGTTGTTGTTGATTAGCAAAACAATATGTTTCTTCATTATCCAGAACATTGGGCATTAGAAAAATAATGTTGTCATTTGCACGGACAGCAGCTTATCAGCATTTATTACAAATTAAAAACCTTCCACCTTATTTCATATATTCATCAGTGATTTCGAAACATAGACACGAACATCATCGGGAACTTCTATCACATAAAATATCATTTAAGACATCACTTAATTTCTGAAAGATTTTCCCCCTATTTTTCTTATTTCAATCTCCTCAAAGTTATACCGTCCTCCTGATACTATGCTTGGTGATAAAGGTGTATAACCAATTTGAAGATGACGATTTCAAATGACTTTTTGTGTTTCCGTGATGTTGAGGCCTTTATTGGATTCCTTGACACAGGAAATATGAGATTAGAATACTTACATAAGCTTCCATTGGAAGCCAAGATTAAACAAATCATGTGTTTCAGGCGGTCTTTTTGAAATTTTGAATAGCATCTATGTAGGTATCTACATAATTTTTCTTGATTTAACATACTCCAAAAATTAAGAATAATTTACTAAATCCAATCCACAAAACTTTGAAAGAATCTGACGGAATATGTATTTTAAGTAAGAAATGTTTGTTTCAAATGTAAAGAAGATAATTTTCAATCAAGTATTATTGCTTGTGTATAACTCTGAGGAGTATTTCTATTGAATCCCTTGACCCGCAAAGCATAGAACTGGCATATTTATTCAGGGTTTTAGCTTAACTACAATCCAAGATAGTACAAGTTATGTATTTTATAGCAGTTGTTTTGAAAGTCCCATACGGCGACCATTTATATTCTGAATTATATACTTTGGTTAATTTACAAAACCTTTGCATGAAAATTGAAAAATGTCGGCCATGCTCTGAAGATTGTAAAGTTTCGTTAATCTAAAAAAATATTTTGGACGAGAGTACATAGTGAACCAGACTTATATGCATTTAATGGCAGCTATTTTTAAAATCCAAAATGATGACCACGTTGGTGCCAACGCAGATGTCATTTTTTTAAATCCCCCATGCCCTTGAGATCGAGAAATGTGTGGTTCATTCAATCTGCAAAATTTATATACGGAAATACATAGCGAAGCTGATTAATAATGCAAAATATGTATTTTACAGCACACCATTCGGAAATCCAAAACGGTTGCCATGCAGCCGTACGTGCAAATTTCAGCATTGATTCTTGGATTTTGTATGCGCTGGAGATTCAAAAAATGTATAGTTTTGCTTATTTCTAAAAGCTTTATACGAAAATACACAGCGAACCTGACTAAATCCATTTCCCCGAAAAAAAAACAAACTATTTATTACACAATTGTTTATGCTGTAAAGTTCAATTAAGTGTGGCATGCACGCTTCTTTCCAAGCGAAACATCAAGTATATAAAAATGTCAAGTTTATTCGGCTCTTGTTATCGACAAGGAATCAATTGATAATTCTTTATTCCATGATAGGGCAGAAGGTCTGATGAGAATGTGCCCGATACCAAATTGGTCCATGAAAAAGTACATTATGTCCATTATAAATGGACTAAAGGCAAATAGTTTGACATGCAAAAAAATCCAAACATAAAGACATAAAGTTTGTATATGCGTATGTAATATGCATGAAAATATTATTGTGTGGATATGTTGTATGTGTGTGGCGTGTGTCTGTATGCAGTGTGTGTATATCTGTATATATGTGCCTATGTGGCATGTGCGTGCACGTGGACATGTATGTATCATGAGTTTACGTGATTCGTGTGTACAAATTGGAACTTTTTGCATCGGACCTTTATACATTGGACTTTTTTGCAATGGAGTTTTTCCGCATCGGACCTTTTTGATTTGCGTCTTTTCCATTGGACTCTTTTGTACAGTGTTTTTCTGCATTGGACCAAATATCTCCGGAATATTGGGAATTTTATAAAGTGGATATTTTATGAATTAGATGGTTTTACATTATGCTGTTTCACCTTTAACTCTTCAGAGGTAATTTATCAGAAGATCGCAGAAAAGGTAGCAGATTGAAGCATTGAGAGATTCAAGTTTTGCTTATAGATTCTATCGTCGTATACGCAATGTCACTTTACATAATTATCTATCAGTTCTAATTGTATTGGCAAAAGACAGTACAATATGAAAATATTTGAATCAACAGATTTTATATTTTTCTTCCTTTCTTTCACTTTTTCAGAGCCAAAGTTTACCAACATCGGATGTTTTGGAGAGACAGAATATTGGTTGAAAGTAGGGCTAGTAAGGTCTATGTTCTGATCATAAGTTCATAAATCTTATCCGAACTGGTGTTCCCAAGCATATTAATTTCAACGGGGATCATGCTTGGAATTGGTGATGCCAGCTTCAACTGGAATACACGATTGATGGCGGCAAATGATCGAGAATCAAAAGAGCGTGGTTCAGCCTGTATTCCTGAAGCTTATCCCATTCGAATAGATGACCATTTCTTCAGACTTTCCCTTCATGGAGGTAACAAAAGATGACCGCTAGAACCTCTTTACCTTTTCGTTGTCTTCTCTTTCCCTTATCTTTATCTGAAAATGACCCCACATGGATTTAACAGGCAATTCTCATACGAAACTGCCGGAAATGAATTTTGTTCTCTAAAGATTTATTGTGATACTCACCCAAGTCGGAGATTATTCAATATAGATGAACGTATAGGTGTCTGACACGGACCAAGGTCATCGTTTCTATCCTCTCAGCCCTCTGATCGAATAGAGTTATGGAATATTGCTGATACTTGGTCGTTACCATATTGATGGTGTACAGAATATAATCATAAATAAGTCTGGAATTTAGCAATTATTTTGCTCTTTATTTCTATTTCATGAATTATAATGAATCATTAATTCATTGACATATATTTACATCCATCTTAAATCTCATTCAAATATTCAACAATTTTTCTGCAATTATACTCAGGCCGTTGATCTACGGCAGTGAGTAAACGGTAATTGCTGGAAATAAAGAATTTGCTTCCAGTGAGACTCACGTCCCCTGAAGGAAGCTATGTTTACGGAGAGGAGTTCAATTCTCATTGAAATCTTATTTCTTATTCCTGATCAACTTTTTTTTTGTAAACCTGGTTTTCTTCCGTGGGCGTCAGTTCGAGTGTCAACTGAGATTCGTTTTTTTCTTCCATTTTGTGATCGACACCGGTAATTCACTGTCGTAAATTGATGGCCTTTGAATAGATGCAATGAAAAGCAAGAGAAAAACAAGATGAGATTGAATAGTAGTAAAATGTTATCAAGTTTGGAGTTGTTTTTTTAATGTGATGAGCTTAATGGACATATGCCTATTGAACAAAGGAATCAATTGTATTAGAAGTAAAAATTGTTGGACAAGATTCATCTCTGCTATGTTTCAGTGTATGATGAGACTGACGGAAAGATGCAATCGAATACGTATACCCCTCTAACTTCATTGGTAAAGATAGTAAATGAACGAATCCATTGATCTGTTGGTACGTTAGTTCAAGTAAAAATATTGAAGGACAACTTTACCTCACAATATTTCGGCTGGTATACATCTGACTTTAGAATTTCAAAAATTAGATTTTAGTTATCTAACGAAGTAAGGCAGTGTCCATTACAAAGGTGCATATTTGAAAGGGATTGGATTCTATGATGTGTTGAGCAGCCTTCCATAATTGACATGTGAAATGATTTTCAGTCCGTTTACGGAACTGCAGATCCGAAGTATTTCGATTAGCTCTTCTCAGTGTTGCCAATTTTATATCTAAATTTTGATAATTCTTAAAAGGAGAAAATTCATGAAAAAGTCATGTAGATAGATCTGTAATCTCTATCTTTTTATATATTTATTTCATATCGCTAGAGAACTGCTAATTCATACGAATGCAAACACAACACTGCATTACTTTGTGTACTGTCTACTATGTATGATGAAAGTCAGCTTTGTACAATGGCCATTTGTCAAATACTCATGGTGCACACACACGCACACACGCACACACACAAATATACATACATATATTTCTGCGACTGTTTATATTTTGGGGACAATTTAAAGGTGTGATGGGGATTGATGATTGTAAATGCAACAAGAAATTGACAACACCATTTCAAACCCTCGTTTGCGGTATTTAATTTTGCTTGGCACTATAGACCTCGAAAAGCGTCCAAGCATCCCTATTTTATCGTATACTAAGGAAGATGTGACTTTATACTGGCTTTAGTTTCAGGTGACTTGGCTTACTTTACCAGAACCTTTTGCGATTCATGAATGAAACTTAGAGGCTGACATCCGGATAGGTATCGCTCACTCCACCCTATCAATCGAATAGAGTTCGTGAATATTGCTGATAGCTTCGTGGTGATTACTTTAATCTCTATAGAGTGACCGTCGCTAACAGAGAGAACACCACTACCATCATAACCACCACTACCACCTGCAACAACAATAATGACTGTAGTACAAGTAAAAAATAATATTACTACCAAATGGGAACTAGAATTAAGGGGACAGATCCGGTGAGTCAATCAATAGAAACCGCCAGCATGTCATGTTCCGGGTGATCATTTGAAAAATGGAAAAAGGAATGATCGATGAATGAGTTACTTCCTTCACCGATCTGTTGGGACCGTGTTCACTAAATACAGCCCGAATGTTCAAGAGACACGTACAAATGCTATTGGATAAAAAGAGATCGATTTTGCAAGAACTTTCATTGGAAATTGAACTAAAAACATATTTTTGGTGGTGGATGGTAGTGTGAAACCCCCCCCCCCAAAAAACAACAACAAAAAACACAAACAGTTTCGCCCAGACATAAGGAGTAAATGTTATTTTTTTTCATGCTTCTATCGGTGCATGATGCATGCGTAACAAATACACAGCAAATCATCCAAACCACCTTGAAACTGTAGAAACCCATGCTTATGCTGACAGTTTTAGTTGGTGTTTTCTAATATTTTTGAAGATGTGATTGCATTGATCTGTTTCCTAACTGGGATCGATACCAACATTTCTCAGTGATATGTGTGGCATGTAAAAGGAACTGTATTTTATAACACTTGCTTGAAAGCTGCCTTCGGCGGACTCTAAAATCGATGTCAAATGGCTTCTTAATTATTGAATTTACATTGTAATTATTCGATTATGGAAACAAATCAGCATTGATAGTCTTTGAGTTATTTCCTTTGTACAGACATGTTCTGTCTATTGAGCTGAAGAAAGTACATCACTACCTAGGACAACGAATCTCCACGAAATCCTCAAATGGAGAAGAAATTATGTGAAGAAATACTCAATGATGGCAAGCCTTCGGTAGAGGAAGCTCAACCTTCAAGAACAGCAAAATCACATCAGTCCTAAAAGAAGGGTCTACAACTGAGGCATCTACAACCTCCCATCGATCTGAAACATGGAACCTAACCAAAAGACAAACCCTCAAACTGAGAACGATGCAGCGTACAATGGAGGTAACAGTATCACAATATGAGGGTTGATGGGGACTATTTAATCGAATATTTCAATTTCATTATTTAGTATTTCATTTTATTTTCAAATGTCAATTTTGTTAAAGATGCTGAGAACCATGTAGCGTTCAATGGAGGTAACAGTGTAACAGTATAAGGGTTCATGTGAACTCTTTAATTGAATATTTCATTTTATTCTTAAATATCTTATGTTATTTTTGAATATCAATTTTGGTAAATATACTTCATCTTATAGGTATGCATGAACTGTACTCACAAACTTAGTCAAAGAATAACTTTTTTCAGACGCCAAAAACAAAATACATTTATTATGACATGTTAAGCGTAGTCGCTTGGAAACCCCACTGATAGATAGCCAGTCAATGCGACTCAATTAAAAAAAACATTTGAAGAAAAAAAGTGAAAAGGGTTTGATAAAAAAGTGAGGTGTACAAGAATCTAATAGATGATGTGAAAATATATACAGTAGGTTTAGTGGGATAAGAAAGGAGAGAAAGTGGGAGGAAAAGAGAAGAAAAAGAAGCAAATGATCATCTAGTTCCGGTATCAGATAAAACAAGAGGGTAAGTTAATTCAGTAAAGGAGATGGTGGTAGAAAAAGGACCCTTGTATATGAGTTAGGGGACCAAAGGTTGGTCAATAATAGAAAAATGATAGGGCAAAGCGACAGACACGCTGTCAGCTGAAGACCCTGATCCATGATTGAAAGACTGATCAACTTCTCGTTATCTCTTTCCACCCCTCTCTCCTCTCTTTCCCTCTATGTGTGAGAGTTTGGTCCCCAAGCAAAGACTACTGATGAATCATTAGTCGGCTGAAGTAAATATTAAAGGTTCGATTTCGAATCCCGACTTGAGTCTGCAGCGTGCCTACATACAATGAAATGCATCACAGTACATGGTCGGAATGCCCTTCCCGTCATCACGGTAAATATCATAAAATGATGCCACCATTGTTCTATTTGAATATCCTAATTGCGCTCTGCCATTAACGTACAAGATTGAAATAGTGCAACCACCTCGGGTATCCACGCATGAATACGCATTTTCTTGGGTTTGCTGCGGACACAACGTCATGGTCCTGCAAGACGATACGATCAAAGGCCTGATGAAAGGGCCAGCACCTAAGATAGATACACGTTGATCACCCTGAATCCATGCAGTTGATGCCTTCATTTTCCAACATCAACTCAGTATATTTTAGAAAAGACACTAGACAGAAATAGCAAATAAACCACCAGAAAACTCAAATGGCACTGAATTGGTCATGTTGCAAGAATGTCAGACGAGATCATTTGCGAAACAAATCATGAGATGGCATTACGAACTAGACGAGTTCTGTAAATTTTCGTTCAACGAAGCCAAGATGGATGGGTTTTGTGAACTTTGAGGGAGGTCTGTGTCCAAAGTCAGACGCTAAAACGCTGATGATGACGGTGATATTAAATGCTTTGAAATTGGTGGTCTGATCTGACTGAAAAGATCTCTTCCCTCCAGATTAAAGCAGTTTATCTATGTCATCATAACAAAGATGGTGCTATGATGTGATGAGTTTTGTGACTGCCCTATCGATAAGCATACAGAAATTAAATCATTATGATATTGATATTTTGTTTATCGGGCTTTGTTCGAACACAGGGACGCAAAAGTGAGGTAACTCGTGATGATAGAACTTACTGCATTGGAGAACAATCTTCGAAAGAAACTTGGTTAACTATTGTTCTACAGGAGGCAATGTCGTTAGAAGATAAATTACTGATGGAGTACGGGTAAAGGAAAATAAATCATTTGATACAGATGAATAGAGGGAGAGAAAGAGATGAGGGATGAGAGAGAAGAGCGAGCATGCCTCTATTAGAGAAAAAAAAAGAAAGAATAAAAAAAAGAATAGGATTTTGTGATGTACGATGTCTCATTGAAAATAGAGAGGTGACTATCAATTTCAAACACGTGTCAGTAGAGTCACCCTTGGAGAGTAAGTCGGAGAGATTTAATTCAAGTGACGTTAACTTGATTATTTAGCAAGCGATGGCAGTTCCACAATGGGGTCCGCTTCAAACCGTCAACATCTGGATTTGTTTGGGGGAGAAGGAGACATGTCCAAAAATAGCGGTTTTAAGCCAAGGGGCAAAGAAATGTGACACAGTTTTCAAAATTGATACTTTCAGAATAGTCTTCGACAAGTCGCCTTTATTACGTTATTACTTATCCATTACTCTTTGGCTCGCTGACAGCCAATACGAATGCACAACAACAGGCTAATTGATGGTAGCTACTGATACTATGAGTGACCAACCAAACAGGATTGGGAGAAGGGAGGAAATGGCGAAAAGATAGTATGATAAGTAGTTTGATAAAGTAGTTTCACGAAGGTAGAGAGAGAGAGACAGAGAGAGAGAGAGAAAAGAAAGATAGTTTTAAAAGAGGGTAAGGGGAGAGAAGGAAAATGTTAGATGGTTTAATAAGAGGGTATAAAAGGAGTTGGAAGAAAAGACCGTTCAGTAGTTTAATAAAAGGGTAGGAAAGTAGGGGTTGATTGCTGTGATTGATACTATTATTGGGACTGACACGGCTCCTATTAAGTATATGATTAGGAGTCAAAGGGCAGACTAATTTCCCCTAGCAGATGGGGCTACTTATCTCTGAAAAGACGTTACATTTGATTATTTCGTTGTTGAAGACTTTCGCAGCTCGACACATCATTTATAATGCGGGGATTGTGTTGTAATGGACAATAGGTTATATGAGATCTCAGATACCGTCAACATCGACGTAATCGAAATCAAGGTTTCTCTTCTTTTAAGTGGGTCTGGCTGGTTGACTGGTTGACCAACTATTAATCTATGCGTTGCTTAATATCAGTTGTTTAAAGAACAATACAAAACAGGCAATACGAAAGAAGGTACAGGGCTGAAAATTCAAACAAACTCAATATGTTCAGCGAAAACGTTCAAGAAGAAAAAAATCCTTTAAAGTTTTCTAGTGAGGGTTCAATTTACAATGTAAGTTTCTGCTAGATTAGTCACTTACTTTGTATCTGACTGTGTTCATAGTTGTTTCTTTTATAATTTGGCTTTTTATGGTGATCACTATCCAACAAAAGGCGGCAGAATAAGCTCATTCATCGATCAGTTTTTCAAATCTTTTGATCGATCGACTCCAACACAGCTGTGGTCAGGACGCTTTCTTTTGAGTGATTATTCGAACTTGTATGTGTTCCGTTCTCGACGGGGTTTACGTCTGTGGAACACCTGCGACGTTTTCAATCACCACGAGACTTTTTCAATTTCCTCAGTAAAATGTACAAGTCCTGGACAAGCTGAAAAGACTACGTAGACCACGAACAAAAAATTATGGAAATGGTAAAAAAATGCAAATATAAAAGATACTTGAGTTTTCATTTTTGAAACTTGTACGAGACATTGTGTCAGAACGGCATTCCAAGGGTTTCACCAGCAAAGAACATGCTCAACAAAAAGTTAACCAAAAAATAAATAAATAAATAAATAACCAAAAAAAACCTGATCATATCAGGAAAATATCCAGCCATTTTGAATATCCCAGGAACCAGTTGCCAGGCCTTGATCTAACATGGCAGCCAATCGATTGGGATCTTACTGGGCATTCATGAATATTCATTTTCCTGCAGGGCCACACAGTCAGCAATTGGTGTGGTGAGTGACCGTTGCATTCTCAAAGACCGAACCTGCCCATTTTTCACGTATTGCGCAGAGTAAACTTTGCATCAACCCAGTTTTCCGGGTCCTTTGCAGCTCACATCTGACTCGCAGTTACTTCTGGGATACATCTGACCGAGGACGAGATTTAGGAAAAAGAAGAAGTTAATGCCGAGAGCAGACTTAGCAGACTGTTTTTAGAAGTTTGGGTGGCGTTGGGATAAGTATGCAAAATCTTAATGCGAATATTTTGAAGGGAAGAAGAGAGCCATTTCATCAGGTAAGCCCTTTTAAAATTGATATTGAAAGGCTGGATACTTCCTGGACAGATGTCGTGAGAGCGAAGGTAGATACATAAATGGACAGATATAAATAGACAGGTATCTAAATCGATGAAATGATCATAGCGAAACAGACATAAAAAAGATAGATAGATTGATAAACGGATTAAAAACATTTCGGTATTGAGAAATAGATTAAATTCAGACTGACATCGTTCGCTCGATAGACTGAAGACAGACCAATATAGATTATAAACGGACAGACAAATAGATGGATTATGAAAAAAAGCAAAAAAACAAACAAAAAAAAAAACAAAAAACAAAGGAAAAAAAACTCAAAACAAACAAACAAACAGAAAAACAGGTCTGGTCAGTTAATCAATGGAAACTGTAATTTGACTGATGTCTTTTGGAAGCATGTAGTGTTTGGAATGATCAGTTCAAAGCCAGGAAAAGTGATGACCAATGAATGAATTACTTTTGCTTGGGCGGTATTCACTAAAAAACGAATAGAAAACAAAAGAAAGGCAAAACAAGTAAAAACCTTGTGGACACAAAAGAAATGACGTATCAAGCATGAATTTACATTGTAAATTGACCCCCAAATAAAAATCTGTTTTAAGGAAGCTCTCGAAATAATAATGGGAGTGAAATGACATCGTCAGAATATCAATTTACTACCGATCTATACGTCGGAAATTAACACACAATGATCAAAATAAAAAAAGTCAAGTTGGGAAAAGTGGACTACGGCATCTTACTGACACAATAAATCTCCATGAAATCCTCAAAATAAGAAAAAATCAAGCGAAGAATAACTCTCGGATGGCAAGCTATCGGCAGAGCAAGCTCAGCGTTCCCGAAGAAGGAGATCCCATTAATCCTAAAAAGAAAGGTATACAACCAATGCATCCTCCTGATAATCCCCTTTGGAGCAGAAACATGGAACCTAACCAAGCTGCAAACCCTCGAACACAGAACAATGCAATATGTACATGAGAGAATAGAGGGATCACAAGACAGCACAATATATTAGGGAAAAAAAGGAGTCCAACACATTCTAGAATTCATCTAAGAACTCAAATGGTGATGAGCTGGTCATGTTGCAAGAATGGTAGACAACCACTCGACAACACGACTCACAACATGGATTCTGAGAGATCACATGCAAAAATTTTGCCAGCAAAAAATAAGATAGCGTGACCAACTAAACAAGTTCAAAATGTATGGGCTTAGCGACGTCCATGATAAAGAGGTCTAGCAAATCCTGGGAAAGGTCTGCATCAAACAACGAACAATGATCGAACCCTGGATATAATCAACTAATTTGGGGAAGGGATTATGTTGCGAAAGCCAAAAGTTCATCATACCCTGGCTTCAATATGGATTGAGTTATGTAGCTTGTCCCATTTAAGGACTATAGTTCAATAAATCTAAAGGCACTTCGGTTGCTCATCTTCATATTTTCAACTTTAATTGTATTTTTGGTAAATGAGATACTTCATGGCAAGTCTCGTGGTCTAGCTTTTTGGGAAATCTAGTTTAAGATTAAAGTGTAGTAATTTCTCTTGTCAACAAAGCATAACATTAACTTTCCATTTTCAATATTAAGAATAATCACAGTTGTATTTCAATTATTTTCTCTTTGGATTTTGATTTTATTCAATTTCAATTTTTTCAATTGAGAAAAAAAGTTATATTGTGGTTGTGTTTTGATTGTTTTCTCGAATACTTTTCTTGAATTTTAATAAAACAATAAGTTACATACAAAACATGCACTGATTCGATTAAAAAAATACAAAACAAACAAAAATGTATTTCAAGGATTTGATGATGATTGATGAGTTTAAAAAGAGTTATGAAAAGTTATAATTGATTAAAATGCGTTATTGAGATCAAATTACTTGACTTTTCTCACAATGAAATGTAAGTAGGATAAATTTGAAACAGGAATGCCAAGTCATATGGATCTTTCAGTGAAAATACAACTGTTGAAACATTTAAAATTGAAAATTCTATTTTTTGTTGAAGTCAGAAGTTTGATCTTAAGCTAAGAGCTATAAAAGGCTGGTACAGAGAAAAGATGTTTTTTTATTTGCCAACATGTTCGTTAAAGCTGAAATTCGTTTACTACATCAGTTACGTCCCTTACCTCGAGACAGAGAGCTCCAAAAACATTGATAGTTGTGCATAATAAAAGTTGCAGATTCACACAGTAGGTTTCTTCGGTGCATGATGCAAATAGCAATATTTTTCACTTTTGTTATGAGATACTTATTTTGAATATTGATTCCTTTGTTACTCTGTATCAAGTCAATCAAATTAGAAGAAAAAAACTGAATCACTATATTCATCTTTTCCACTTATAAAGATTAAATTGTTAGCTTCATTCTACGATCTACTGAATAGGTTTTGTCTTTTCTATTTGAACTGGATAGCAAGAGATTACGCATTATGAATCTGAGAGATAAAATATGTTTTTTCCTCATCATAGCTTTGTCTGGCTTAGAGTCATAATGGAGGAGTTGTTTTGAAGGTTTTGTTGCACCAATCTACAAAATATGGAATCCATGTCTTGAAAATGAGCATTCAAAACCCAGGGCTTCCTCAGTGATTTCTAGTGGGGGTTGGAAACAACATAAGTACCTAGCCACTAAACAAGTCTTTCAGAGAATTAGATAAGTTGAAGGAATAGAACGATGAAAAAAAACTTGCTAAGTTCCCATCGTTTTTTTTAAAGTTCACTGGTTTACAAAAAGTACTGCTCACGAAGTGTAGCAACAAAAGTCACCACTACATTCGGTTCGGGCGTGGTGTTCATATCCCCTGGAGTTTGGAGGTGGCACATCGAAAATAAATCTTTTTCTCAAGCAAAAACAAAATTGTGTTGATATCCAAAACCTTAAACATGTGGGATTTTTTCTACCCCCTCATCCCCCCCAACAAAACTAAATGATTATAGATATGACAGTTCACTGTATTTTTGTGTGTTAAGTAAATATAAAATATGTTGAGGCCTACAGTAGAACTGACATTTTCCCTGAGTGACCAAACCTAGCCCCTAATTCTAACGTAGGTTATAATGTCGATATGATAATAATAGCCGAGTTACTGGAATGTCCTTTTTTCATTTACATCTATTTAACGAACAAAAATACGATGAGCTGTAATAGCTATAATCATTTGTATGGTGGGAACTAACAAAAAGACCTAAGGTGAAATGTCTGTGTAATATCTGAGTTATTTACTTCCTTTTGTTGTTAAATGGAACAATGTTGGAAAGGTTGTAATGAACTGCTCTCGGTGTGGACTGGACACCACCTGTTTCCCGTGAGCGTATTCTCATCCGATCGATACTTTTAAGAGACATTTCTGGTTACTCAAACTGTTACAGCTCTCTTCCTCTATGTATTATTCACGACGACTAAACTCACCAAATCAAATACCCCTAACGTCACATACACACTGACCCTAGTCTCTATCCGAACAGAAACGACAGGAAGTAAAATCACGTAGTGATATTAGTCTTCCTTCAAATGCCCAACCTTTTTTTATGCAGATTTTTTTTTGTTTTAAAATTCTCAATAGCTGGATTAAAAGACTTGATTTGTAGATGTTCAATAATCTTGAGAATGTGACGAATAAATCTACTAGTCTCTATTTTGCAAACCATGGTCTAAATACAATGAACAACTCATATTCGATGAAAAAGTAGTAAACATGTTTGGATACTTTAAGCGTCGTAAATTGGAGGCAATGGTAATCCTTGGCCCTACAGATGTGAAATATAGTACTAAAACATCGCATATAAAGGCTCCAAAACGTCATTCCAAGGCTTCAAAAATATAAGTATACAATGTATTGATCAGATTTTGATGCAACAATGAATTAAAAGCCTTTAATTTGTTCCTTATAAGACATTCAGACTGTGAAAAAATTTCTGGATGTGCATCAAAAAGAAATTACGACAAGAGTCTAGCACGTTGGATGCAATGTTCCTGTCGTATCGAAACGAGTTCTTGACGTGGAATATTCTGATAAAGAACAAATTAATTGTTTTTAACTTCATCACTGTGTTAATATCTTATCAATACGTTGAATGGTAAAATTTTTTGGAGCCTTTGTATGACTCCTTGGGCCATCGTAAGTTGTGTTTAACAACCAAATTTTACATCAGTAGGATCAAGAATTACAATTACCTCTAATTTATGACGCTTTAAGTAACATCAACCGTAGATATATTTTCTGAAAATCACTGCGTTTATATATATATATATATATATATATATATATATATATATATATATATATATATATATATACATCGCAGCCCACTTCCTATAGATTTACACTTTCGAACATCCGGCCACAATTTTTCCACAGATGCTAGCTTTACTATCATTGAAAAAAAAAATAATACTCCCATGGACATAACTAAAATTCTAGAAAGACATGAGGATATTCGGATCAACAAAATCAAAACCCGCTCCCCCAATGGACTTAACACCAAACTTAACGACCCTAATTACACAGCTCTCTAATTCATAAAACTCCTACTAACATCCACATCTACACCCTCCTCAGATACATCCAATACTGGGAACTTCAAAGTCATTCAGAACCATAGCAAGCTCCACCTTAGCCAGTCATATCACTTGTACAAATCATAGCCAACATATTTTTGATAACTTATAAAGTTAAGATCTATGTAGTTCTTTCACCTCATCATCCCTCAATTTACACTATTCCTAACATACCAACGCAATCTAACACAACATCACTTCCCTCCTACCCTGACACCCTATGTCCTCTCCAAGACCCACTGGTGTTGCTAAACCATAGACTTCATCAGTGGCTGGACTTTCTCTCACACAACACGATACACCCAGCAGATGAGGTACCATTTTTGCTCACTAAGTAAAGTTCCTGATGGTGGACTAATGTTCCACATCAAACCTATAACCTCTAAAAGTACACAAACACACAGCACACACCACTAAAGATGGGAATACCTCTTGAAACATGTCCAGACCATTATTAAAAACATTTACAGATAAATAAGCCCAGGTTCCAAACACTTTACTCTCAAGTCTGTGTAACTTTCTACAGTTCATATATATATATATATATATATATATATATATATATATATATATATGTGTGTGTGTGTGTGTGTGTGTGTGTGTGTGTGTGTGTGTGTGTGTGAGTATGTGTGTGTGAGTTTCTGCGTGTCTGTGTATTTGTGCGGAGGGGGTTGAACACAGACGCCCGTTATTATAAATTGTAAATCTATAGAGAAAAAAGGCTTCTTATCGATTTGCAAAATATGTAAAAAAGAAAGATTCTATTAGTATTAACGCCAACCTTCGTTACAAATTTCCGTTTCTTCAATCAAATCAAGACTGAACATGTTGATTTTATATTAAGGCAATACATGCAAGATTTTTAAAACACTCTATGCTCCAACAGTAAGTCAATATTTACAACCATATTTACAACCAGACTTGACAATTATTGGGCTGACCACCAAGTCAAATGACGTTCCATGTAGTATACCTTAGACACTTGAGAGAGGCATATATATCCACTCATGTCCGTCTCTTCGACCACATAATTACTCAAAGCGTTCTCAATTAATTTAAAACACGTTTTGGGGAAAGGGTACAACGATAGACTAAAAAAATTGATTTAATTTAGGGGGCGGATCTAGGAATTGAATTTAGAATGAAGAATATGCTTTCACTTTTTTCTACAAATATTTATGTATTCACTTATGTTTGCCCATAGAATATTTCTGAAGCTTTTCAATGAATTTTGATGAATTATTTTGAAAAGGCATAGACAAGGAGAGAATTTATCCCATTTGGGGACAGATCCAGATATTTGTTTCAAATCGAAAGATATTTCGTCAAAAACTTCAGCAAAGCAAAACAATAGTCCGAAAAATGTAAAATCAGAGGTGCATCCCCTTCCTTGTAGCCATATGTACATGTTTAATTCAATTTCTAATTGGTGCATGTGCTGACATTGTGCTGTCCTTTTGTATTACTTTCTACTTGGAAATGAGATGTATTATTTTTCTCGGGGAAAACTGGTCCAATATGAGGTATAAGATCACATGCCTGAGTCTTTTGCTTTACCACTGAGCTGCATCATTCAGTGCCATTCCGAAAGTTATTTGTAATCTATACTGCAATGTTGGCGCAAATTTTAATGGCAACAAAATGTTAATCAGCGGAAACTCTACTTTTACTTCTATCTCGACTAACGATCTTTACTGCAGCTTTTGTCCTGTTTATATAAGAAATGATATTCTTATTAGTATGGATGCATTTATCAATTAGAATGAAATAGACTCTAGCGTATTTCTTGCATGCATTTTGTAAGATATGTTAAGCTTGTGTGCTTAGCTACGGCGACAAGAGAGTCGTCTGCTGACCACACGATCAAGAGAACAAATCACGGTAAGGAAATGTTGATTTCATACATTGGTTTGGTTTGAAAAAATAGATAAACAGAGGAAAGTTTAGTCCCATTGATATAGGTGGACATTGTTGTGGTTTTTGTCCTCACGATAGCAAAACTAAGTCAACTGCAGAAGTTTGCATTTTTTCAATTAGTTATGGTGGAAAAGAAACAAAGTCAGCTCCAAACTTGGACTGGAGTTTGACAATAGCACTTGACTGTTGTCTGAATACTTCGTTTTGTGAACATTCACAGCAGTTCCCAGAATAGTATTTTCTATTGGGTAATGTAAGAGGTTTGTTCGATTTATTAAATGGAAAGAAAGAAAAAGCAATTTTTTCCGATGCTAACTTTATTGATCAGCATATATACTATTTTTTTTTCAATAAATTCCTTTAGTATCTTCCAGGCAACTTCTGAAATCGATTTTTCTGGAATTTTTTTTTATCTTTCTGAGGAAACTCTAGTACATTATATTAATTAATTTGGACCAATTTCAGCCCACATCTTGATTTCTTAATTTATTCTTTACAACTTTCAATTTGGGTCATTGTTTCTATGACAGTGCAATCGGAAATAAAGAGTAAGCCTCTGGTGAGAATCCAACTTACAGCCTCATCACCAGAAAAAGACCACTTTACGTCTGGCTGCCTTTACCAATCGATTGCTAAGACTTTACCTGGTTTCGCATGTAATGTGCACATTAAAGAATCATGCTCAACTTCAGATATATCACAGGACAACACAATATATGAGGAAAAAAAGCAGGAGTCTCAGACATCATAGAATTCGTTAGAAAACTCAAATGGCAATAGACTAGTCATGTTGTAAGAATGGCAGACAACCCATGGATATTACAATACACAACATTGATCCCTAAAGATCACATGCGTAATCGAGGCCAGTAGAGTACAAGATGGAAAGACGAACTGGACAAATTCAGAAAGTATTAGCCCACCTTAAAGAGGTGTGACGAATTTTGAGGACTGTCTATGTCCAACGACAGACGTCAGAAGACTGATGATAATGATAATGATGAAATATTTAAATTCGACTCCTTATCCCCGCCCTCAGTGTCATGTTTTTGCTGTTCACGTATAAAACATTTTTCGAACAATGGAACAACCGTAGCCACAGTTGGGAAAGGGTTCTATCTTTTTTCTTCTTTTTTTTCTAATAAATGCGCTTTTGTTGATGTGTGTTTGTGTTTACAAGCGCTTCTGGCTATAATATTTCTCCACAAACTTATAGATTGGCATCAGTACTTCGCTAGCTCCCTTCTAAAAACGCTTATAGATTTTTGGAAAAAAAAAGCTTCATTGACCATTTGAGGGCCTTATTTCGACGAGTTCGATGAATAGCAACGCTTCTACAGAATCTAGATGTTTCTTGAAATATTTATACATAAAAATAGATTTTTTTCCAGTGAAAAACGTTTGTTTTGTCATAAATAGAATTCTTTCTGACTATATCTATTCTCCGATTGTATTTCTTTCCATAACTTTGAATTTCGACGCTACAGTTGCTTTTTATCAACTCTGATGGTAAGTCTTCATGATTATAAATATCATTGGATGAATTATTGAAATACAAAACCTTTATCGAATTCGATTCGTTTTTAACTTCATTAAAATTTCTAGCGCTATTTTTTCAAACAAAAATATCATCAATCAATTACCACAAATCTGTGTTAAAACTTTAAAAAAAATTGCATTCTCTTTGCTTCCCGTTACATCTTGCTGCATCTGGTATTATAAAAGGGGCTGGTTTTTAATTGCAGATCAAAATCATAACCTAGGCCGATTTGAAAAAAAAATCCCATTATAAATCGCAGGCTTTTATTCGAAACCAGCAGCCGCCATCTTTGAATAGAAAAAAAAAAAGAAACATGTAAATCACTGAGGATTCTTTGAAATTCCACTGTTTTTACGGAGTGCATTTCGATGTTTGAAAGCAACACAAAGCATAGCGATACGTTTTTTTTCTTTGAATCCTATTTCCAAAGTAAAAATTGAACCAATAACATCAATAGCTTTGTATGAGAAGAAAAATTGAAAAACATAGACTAGATAAATATCGATAGAACTCTCTTGTTTGATTCAGTAAAGAAGAAAAAAGCACATTTATCTCATCGTTTGATGTAGAATTTAAAGTTAACAAAAATGACAGTCGTTTAACTGTTTCAGGGCTTATTTAGGTATTCTTTATTCCATTTTTCTTCTTTTTTTTTGTTTCTCGGTCGTCCAAAACACGTATGTTCGTATCCATTATATTCTTGGTGCTTTGAACACTTCAGCTGAAATTTTCAATATGCATATTGCTTATTCAGAATTGTTATTTTCCTCATAGTGTTCATTCTTGCACTTCCTACCGCTGATGCATTTAATGATAATTGCTGAAAATTTTCATGCTTACCTTTATTCTGCAAAACTGGCGACATAATGGAATCAGATTTTGAGTATTATATTGATAGAATCAAATCATTAGTATTATGGGGAATGCAAATGCAGACCCCAAATTAAAAGAATTAAAGACTAATAAGCAAGAAGCATACTCCTGGGTTTCATTAGAAACCAATGAAAGTTTGGTGGTCATAGCTGTGTCTGTTGCTGAAACGGTCGGACGGTTATTTGGCGAATTAAAGTACGAGTACTTATTTCAAGCTAACGTGAACGTAGCTGGATACAAAATAATGGATTGATCGAGTAAAAACGTGCATAGTGAATGACACCCATCACTAAAATCTTCATTCGGGGTAGGGTTTTTAAAAAATATCTTGCTAAAGATCTGATGCAGGGTCCTATAAAAGACCACAGAATTTGGTAATAGCTGTGGTCACTCTTGAATTTACCCCACAAAGATGGTTGCACAAAAATTCTGTGAATTCTTAAAGAATTATGAAACTGGAAAAAAGATATATCGTCTATAAAATGATAGACCAAATATCAAAATAAACATATGTTCCAAAGTAGATAAAAAAAGCATACATTTGCTCTAGGTTATAAATATCTGGTGAAAAACAACTTCAGATATTTGTTATACAATTCTGTTAGTAATTCAGAATGGTACCCCCAATTGTTAAAAAGTGGTATTTGGATAATTATCATTGCGTTATTCAGCTATTATATATGATAAACGGTGTGATTTTTTCGTGTTTTTCTGTCCATAAATGGGCCCCTCCTCTCACTCTTTTAGATACATATTCTTACGTGAGGATTATTATCAATACTTGCTAAAAACCCTCCTCAGGGCCACTATTTCAAGGTAGTTCATGATGAAGGCCTAAATGTGTTCTCTGGTTCTAATGTTAGTTCAAAACTGTTTTTTTCAGATTTGACTTGATTCTGTAGTCAAGTCACTTTAAAAAAAAATTCGAAGACCGATATGCAAAAATATTGCAATTGCTGTGACAATTCTTGAGTTTTGCTGAGGTTATCAGACGGGCATTTGGCGAATAAAAAAATTAATGTAATACCTTTGAGGAGGCTACGGCTTCAACCATCTTTGCCGGGGTTTCACATATCAAAGTATTGCTGTCGAGGACAGTTCTCCAATTTTGCAATATATGATGAGAATTTAGAGGCGATAAACAGTCCAAGTGCTGTCAGTAATTTCATCTTACGCCATTTTATCCATAGCTGGTGCAAGAAGAGGGATACATGCCTATATCAAGGGTGTTTGTGCCATTTTCAGATTAAGCCGGATTCATCCTCGAGTCAGCGAGCAAGAATTAGCACTGTAAACCGATTGGCTATGGGCATTTCCCAAAACATTTGGTGGATAGTACATTTTCCACTCAGCATGAACGCATCTAGACACAGAGTGAGGGACTAATCAAACATAGATTGTGACTGTAAATTGAACTCCCAACTGAAAACTCAAACTGAGAAAAGAGTTAAAAAAAACTAACTCGCCAAAAACATGCTCTGGGGTCACATTATTGAACACAAAAAATTGATGGTCACTCGCTGAATAATAGTATGGAAGTGAATATTTTAGGAAAGTGTGAACTTAGCCCGACAAATTAGATTGGCACAAACTTACATAGTAAATTTGGCCCACCACTAGACAATTCTTTTGGGGTCAGGGTTTTCAAAAAATATACAGCTAAAGGCCCACTCTGGGCTCCTACTAATGACCACGAAAAATGATTTGAGGATATGGAATATGCCTTGTTTCTATTCCAGTATATATGCACGGCAAGAAGTTTTTTGCATCCCAAAATTGGCATTATATGCTTATTTATATTATTGTTATATCATTCTTAGGATAGCTGATTTGCATATATTTTATTTAAAGGCAGATTAATCAAATGTTGGTATCAGAAATACGAAGATCAAACATGATTTCCTTTCAGTTGACTATCATCAATTATTTTTTTTTTACTTACAATCCGTTACTCGAGTGGATTAATCAAAACTTCTCGGCTAAAGAATTTGTCAACGTATAAACTACAAAGGAAACATAAGGATGAGTTAAGCATCAGTTTATCAGCGGCAGCTGAGATCATGCCATTCATAAAAAGTGTTAGTAATGAACATATAGAATAGATGTTATCTATATTGTTCAAATCTTAGTATGTGTACTTCAAAAAATCGTATCTACCCGTTTCCCAACGATTGCAAGATGTGACATTAGATCGAGGTCCACTGGTGTTGATGAGATACCAGTGTGAGCACTCCCCTCCTCATTTAGGGCAATAGGAAGGTGTTGCTCCGAGGCTTACTGTATCTAGTAATACCAAGCCCCAGTAAGCCATCATCGGTTACGGTTTGCAGTGTACGGTAAGTAGATTCCTCTCAACTCGCTTCTCCACGAGAGCAAGATGTGACACAAGATCGGTTTGATGTGGGGTCCCGTCGATAGGAAGTTAAAAAATTGCTCCAGTCACCGCAAGTAGTGATGCAAAGGTGTCAGGATGGACTCAATCCCCTTTTAATGCAATGGAAAGATGCTACCCCTGGGCTTACTGATCCCTCGAGACTGAGCAAGGTGATTTTTGAGGCCCCAGACGTATCGTAGGTCTCTGCACCTTGCAATACCGAGCCTCTAAGCCATCATTGACAACAGTATTGCACCAGCGCATAACTACAACATGCAACCATAGAATTCGTATCCTCCTCCGAGGGCAAGGGTGGTTTAATGTGGGGTCCCGTATACGAGGAGTTAAAAAATTGCTCTAGTCTCCGCTACTGGAGTTGCAAAGGTGTCAGGGCTAGCCCCCTTTAGTGCAATTCGTAGGTACTGTCTCAGGGTTTACTGATCCCTTAGATTAGGCAAGGTATTTTTTTAAGTCACAGGGCAAATCCTTGGCATTTGTGCATAGCAATACTGAGCCTTTAAAAACATGTCATGTAAAATCAGGTATGCTTTATATTTGTTTTCTGTCTCGATGTGTAGCTGTAGTGGTAGTGATATAGACGTAAGTATACAGAAACTGTAGGTATTAGCTCTAGTATATGTGAACACAGTGACACAGGCTTTGCTTTACCCCTCCCTTTCTCTCTCTCTGTTTGTTTTAGGCGTGACAGAAAGCTACAAATGAACAAACCAACAGACAAGTGACATGGGATTTTATATAAGATGCTTTTTGATTTTGAATTCCCGCTGTGCTAGTTCCTTTTTATTCTTTTTGTTTTCAAAGTATCCATATTTTTGTGAGGTGAGTTACTACAGTTAACGTAGGTTATTTGTTGGGGATTTATTTGTGGTTCACTGGGAAGTCAGCAGTTCATGTTATATATTCATAGCGATTCAACCCTCAAGGAGTCCTCCATAAAAATAAATTTTAAATCTCATTTCGTTATTTTTTTCTTTAAAGATAAGCCTGACAACAGCATAAAAAACATGTTGGTAATACAGAGGGAAAATTGAGAAGAAAAAGAAGCCAGAAGAATACAAGAAGAACATCTAAAATATCATGGTAATGTAAAATATATTGTGTTGGGAACAATGTTATTCATGACAAAAAATCGAACGAAAAATCGCCTAATAAAAAAAAAAAAGACTTTATGTTGGTAATACAGTGAGAAAATTGAGAACCTTAAAAAGAAGCAAGAAAAATACTCAAAAAAAGCATCTAAAATATGATAATGTAAAATATATTGTGTTGGGAATGATGTTATTCATGACAAAAATAGAACGAAAAATCTACTAAATAAACAAAAGACTGTATATGTTAGTATGAACTGTACATAAAGCAAAACTAATAAATAGATTGAACTGACATTTGATACATAGATGTTTTTTTCAAAAAGTGAGACGAGCGAAAGGGATCGAGCTAAATTGTTACGGAAAAATGGCTGAGTGGAGAGTTGCAATGCGTCTAAATTCACACGCCTGTTTTCATAGTTCAATTCGTAAGTTGCTGTCACTATAATCCAGGCTCCAAAAAGTAAAGGTAGCGGGTTCAAATCTCAGCCATTGCTAATCCGTTTTTTCCGATTCATGCCGCTTTATCAAAGGTCGTAAAATAAATGACTATAATTTTTTTTTAACCCTTTAAAAGCAACAAAAATAAGATGAATTATAGTCCAGTCGGAATTGATAATATAAAAGGACAGTGTCTGTTTCAAATTTGCATGTTCAGAAAGGGAAAGTCTCCATGACATGTGCTGCAGCCTGTTATGATTCTCATGGAAAATACTTTCTCGTCTGTCGCACGAAACTATCACTTTGGTATATTTGGTTACTTCTTTTCAGTGGTACCAATTTTATATATAAACTTAGACGATTAGAGAGCAGATGCGAGGGAGATTTATCTAAACTACGCAGAGAGAACTGAGATCTTCATTCTTTTCTTTAAATTCAGAACCGCTGATCCAAACGATTTCAAACTCACATTGCAACACCCTGTATGCTGACTGATATATCTGGCGAATATCAACCTCGTACAGTAACCAGATCTCAAGTGACACATGCACACACACATACACAGATGCACACACAAAAACACAGATTCTTTTTTGTTTTTTGTGACACCACTATTCCATTTTAGAATTTTAAAGACTGCTGAGTCATTCTACGTTTAAACGATTCATTTGTTTGTTTATTCCTGTAGAGTTGCCAGGCTCATGTCCAACGCTCTTCAAACCAGGCCAGCCAAGCTATAGGTTTTTCTGTCAGAGTAAATTTCATTCAAGTAGACAACCTAACAGGGCCGAAAGGCTCTAACAGCCCTGTAAAGTGAACGTAAATAGCGTTGGCCAAAACCCCAGTCTGTTTTCCATGCCAGTAACCGTTACGTCACTCTGCACCCCAATCTTCTATACAATCGTTTTATAGTCCATTATAAATATCTTTTGAGATGCCGTAAGTATCAAAGGTGTCCACTTGAGTGCCCAACTTCGCAAGACAATATTCAAATGCCAAGTGAGATGCATTCGTCTCGAAAGCATTAACAAAGTAGATTTACCCCCATTTTCCCGGCCGTGAGGGACAAGTGCATTGGCTTCTCCTCCCTTGTAAGTGAAGAACACAGATGATAAAAGAATTATGGTCGAATTAATCGACATTAGATTCATTGGCTCAATAATCCGTCGTAATCGGATTATGATACTGTACTCTATCCTTAATATCTGCTCGCCCGTGCGTGCAGATGGATAGAGCATGCAAGTCTTACAGTGCATTGCATGAGTAGAACGAGGATAAATATACACGCAGTGACCCGTACAGACCACGCATCATGAAGTTTGTGTACTATAGCTCTTATTGATATTGACAACTAAATTAAGTGCATTGACAAGGGACAGGAATATGTTGAAAAAATCCTTTCTCATCATTAAGCTATACAGTTATTGATGTGCTATATATGTGTTATTAAGGAAAGTGCCCCTAATTCGGCAGATAGGATAAGGATTATATTATTTTGAAACTTTGTTTAGAACGATCTCGAGTTATCACACGTTGAATGCATCATTGGGCCAAAGCAATGTGAATAGGAAAAACGCTTAAACAAAAGTGGGTCTGCTACAGGCCTGCGATCTATAGAGTAGCTGCTTCAATATAGAACTTCTCTTACCATTCGATATATATATATATATATATATATATATATATGTGTGTGTGTGTGTGTGTGTGTGTGTGTGTGTGTACAGCTGCCTGTGATGACACAATTATCATTATAATCAACGCTCCATTCTTTAAAGTTGAGCAATGTAAAGTCGGGCACCCGTCTATTACTGCTATATGCAATGCTCTCCAACTCTGGTATAGTGCACTTTTGTAGATGGGGGAATTATGCGTGAGTAAATATATATTGCTTAGCTGACCGTCCAGTTCCGTTGGGCAGGGGGAAAATGTCTGCTTTCGGGCCGAAGTTTTCGATCCTACCTCGTGATAATGGTTGCTGGATAGTCTATAGCCACACTAAAGAGTTGTAATACAACGAAAAAGCTGTCTGTGGATGACACAATCATTAATCATATATATATATATATATATATATATATATATATATATATATATATATATATATATATAAGGAATCAGTTTAGCATTGACTCACTTTGTAGATATAGCACCCCCTCTAAAACCTTTTTTCGAGGGTAGGTTGATTAAAAAATCCCAAATGTTTTTCTAGATATTATAAGGAGTAAGCGTTCAAATATTGTTCTCTTTAACTCCATCGTAGCAGCCTATACGTGCAATACATAGATAATCAGTTAGTCAGTCGGGCAAACTTAAAAACTGATTAAAAATATATCGGCAGTTATGGTGACAGTTTTTTTCGATGGTTACTAATACAGCTGATGAAGTGTGGGAAGACAGGAAGGAAATGAAAACAGGACTGATTGATATATAGACAGAGAAAAAGAGAGAAACTAATTTGAGGAAGATAATTAGTATTTCTATTGATATTCGGACCATCCTCATCTTAGTTGTTTTTCATACAACATTTCGGCCGTTGCACTCTACGGCCTTCGACATGTATCATCTGGTAGATTTGGGCTAGTAACATGGATACATAGTGCAATGGTTACAGCATCAGACAAATTACTGTAAAGTAATCTGATGGTTCTAGGTTCGCTCCTAGTGTGAGACAATATAACAATACTACTAACGGGGAGTGCGGTCAATATACCCACGTTGGATAAATAAAGGCATCGGTTCGTTACTTCCCCAAATCTACCAGAAGATGCCTGACGAAGGCCGTAGAGTGCAGCGGTCGAAACGTTGTATGAAAAACAACCAAGATGAGGATGGTCCGAATATCAATAGAAATGATAAAACCTCATCTCAAAAATTCCGAGATATAAGAAGATAATTAGACAAAAAGAAAGGCTATATCACTGATGCATCATCCTGATAGATATCTATGGAGCTGAAACATTGAAGAAAACCAAGAGACTGACCATCAAACTGAGAACTGTGCATGATGCTCAACATCACATGGAGAGATCATAAGACAGCACAGTATGTCAGGGATAAAACAGGAGTCTAAGTCGACATCTATCACAAACTCGGATTGCAATGAGCTAGTCATGTTGCAAGAAAGTCAGACAACTGATGGACATCACGACTCACAGCATGGATTCCCAGAGATTACATGCGTAATGAAGGCAGGCAAAATACAAGATGAAGAGACAAAGTAGACAAGTTCAGAAAATATTGGCTCTGCGATGCCCACGATAGACTTTCTCCACGATTCGCCAGATTCTTTTTATCTCCAACGATGGTCAAAAAGACTGATAATGATGATGAAATCAGGTTGAGAGAGGTTCAAAATAGGTTTAGGGGATGAGGAAAAGGGATGAAAGCATAAAGATAAAAAAAGGAATCAAAAATTATCCGGAAAGTATACAACCATTTTGAAGAATTTGAGAACAGGTAGCATCGCCTCTATGTGGCTTGACAGCCAATTATAGGACCTCACTGTCCATGTACAAACAGGTACTCCTTCATGGGCTTACTCAGTCGGTAGTAAGACAACATTGTATGCGTCTATGTATTGTGTTACCGTTGCATTCTCATAATGCAGCCTACCTACTCTTTACCTTTTTATTGACAGGGAATAGGGTTAGCAAGATAGTGTTATGCTAATCTTTTAAATGCGAAGAGTGTACCAGTTTTGGAAATCAGCATTTGGAAGCCTGTCTGTTACCAGCGACTGTTCATGGTGACTACTGGAACTGGTAAATACAGAACTATCTCAACAACCCTGCAGTCTTTCTTTGAAAATTTAATATAACCATTTGTGAAACCGATCAATGATAGAATTAATCTCGATGAACATAAAAGTATAATGATATTCCTAAGTACTTCAGTTTTGGGAAGCAGTAGAATGAATTGCTTTTATCAAACGTTTCCAGAGAAAAAGTAAACTATGTGATATAAAGAAGTATATATGCAGTATCTAAACAACAAAGACCACCAAAAGACAACAAATGTAGCGAAGATACAGAAGGAACAAATGGATCACAAAAACCTTGACCGGAACCATCAACATGGTAGGGTCCTTCCTCCTCATATTAGGGATAAGATTAGAGACAAGATATATGTGTTCCTATTTTTGGATCTAAACCTATTCATATTACATATAGGAACATTATTTGAAACAGCAGTGAAACATTTTTCGTGTCTGTTTGAAGAACCATCTATTCTTGTGAAAAATTACTATCTACCCCAATGATTATAATGTCGGTTATCAGACATTTTTGCTTTTGTTATGTTTAGGAATCCGAGATATTATAGAGACCATAGGAAAACTAAAATGGTAATGGACTGGGCATGTTGCAAAAATATCAGACAATTTCTGGGCATCACGACGCACAACATTGATCCCCAGAGATCATGTACAAAATCGAGTCCAACAGAAAGTAAGATAACGTAAAGAACTAGACGATTCCAGAAAATACTCGCTCTGCGACGCTCGTGATAGAGAGATTTAGCAAATCTTGAAAAAGTCTATGCCCGACAACGGCCACCAAAGGGCTGTTACTGCTGCTACTGATAATCACAATGTTTCGGTTGATGTACTCTCCGATTTGTTCATCGTATTTATAACATGCTAGGAATTTCAAAGTGAACTTCAGCAAATCATTCATCGTCCTATAAGTCATGAGTCCAATTCCAAACTCAGATGATAGACATGTATGAAAACAATAACAATAAATCATCATTGATCAGATGAAGAGATCTGCTACTGGAAGTGAAAGACACTTGAGAAACACTGAAGTGTATCGTAGTCGACACGTTAAGCCAGCAAAAAAGGGAAATAATCTCAAAGAATTTCAAATACAGAAAGAGTATTGATCCCATCATTTTTTTTAAATGCATGTACACGGAACAAAGTTCAAATATGAGTGAAATATTAAGAAGAAATAGAAAGTTGATAAGAAACATCGTCTTCAATGTTGCATCGAGATCCTGTCTTGAACAAAACGGCAAGCATATGACATCAACCTTTGGCAGATTACGTGTTTTCTAATGGAGTTGTCAGTCTCCCGCTTATTTTCGGTCAGACTGTTTTCTGAATCGAAATTAAATTTCCCTTTCAGATTAGGTTCCCAGATTTCTAATTTGTCACTTTTTTCTCTCCATCCACGACCGTAACATTTTTCCTTCCTGGCATGCCACAAATGGAACCTTTTTTTGTGCAAATTCGACTTTGATAATAAGAAAAAGTTTTAATTCCAGGAGAAATGTTGTATAGTTATACCTTGATTAGTGCACTTAGTTTGTTCAATTTTTTTCCAAACTGTTCGAAACCGCACTGTTCAAGGTTTATTATAATCTAGAATGTTTTTTTCTGGTTATACTTAGTCACGTTAATTTTTACTGTAATACCTTAATCGTAAAAAATCCTAAAACTGCACGATTTCAGATATTTCTCAACTGTACCCAGCATAGTCGGAAACACGGCAACAGTAATTGGTCACCCTGTGCAGATCAAATTACCTATACGAGCAAATAGGCTTGATAGACTAGTTTTCTTATCGTATCTTATATCTTATATTACTTTCCTAAGCATTGCATTGTCTTACATAAAGTTACATAAATTAGAAAGATCGAACTCACTATACTTACGAATTGGTCCGCATTAAGAGTTGGCCCAACTCATAACTCAAGAATAAGTGCTCAAAAGTTGCCCTGGTAATGACTTACCTTCGTCAGGCACTGTATGACAAGAGCGGGACACCCTGTGAGCATCGAACTCTTTCACAACTGAGTGGTCAAATGAATGGGTCGGTGAATAGCGGAAAATTACCTCCAACGAGGTAGTAATAAAAATTGTCCGGGTATTGAAATCTAAAAGAAATGAGTTTCTAAGCTCCTTATGATATATGTATTGAACGTGACTGTCACCACGTGATTTAATCATTCAATATGAGGCCATTATTCTCTGCAGTATCACCGTTACTTTAGAACATGATTTTAATTTAGGTATAAATATTTTAATACGTAATCTCTTATTCTACATTTGAATTGTGGAATTTTGTATTTGTACTATTCTTATTACTGCAAGTATGGCTTTTAAAGTCTTTTAGAAATCTACTAAGAAGAATCTATCACGGTAAATGAAGTAAATGAGACCTTCTCGGATTTTATAAGCACGAACAATGATGTGCTCATGTAAAAAATCCCTTGCAAGAATTAGTTTCCATTACACGACTGAACATGAATGACGTATAAGCTAAGTGATCTGCTTATTCCATGGTTTTCATCCGTCCTGGGATAAATATTTAATGGGACAAATATATCCTATCATGATTTGATTCTTCACAAAATGAAAAGCTTCTGAATCGAGAGGATAATATTTTTTTGTTCATAAATTCATTTTACCTTGTTCTTTGCTTTTTATACCTTTTTATAAATTCAGACATTGATCACGATAATATTTCAGTTTTGAAAGGGTCAATTTAAATATCAAATAGTAAAATAAGTACACAAAAGATAGGCGTATTTCTCTGGGTGAATAACTTATAAAAGCCTCCGGGCTGTAATTCTAATCCTTGTTCGGATGATTCGAATAAAGCTGAAAGAAGATTTCGGATTAATTAAGTAGGGTAAAAAAAAAAATATCCATTTTAACATGGATTTTAGATAATTTTGAATACTTTATAGAATTTGTCAACCAACTGATTTTTAGTGACTACTGTACACTTAACCCTATAACTGAGCAATCCCAGCCTACGGTCGCTCCCATCTTACTTTCGGGGTACCTGGTTGTCACAGGGCTCCAAGCAGCTGCTTGCTTCCCTAATTCTAAGGAGTGGCTCTGATCTTGAGATTTGATAAATAATAAGTGAAAAACTCTTTTCTGACTTTTCAAGCGAAACTGTCTGAATTCTATTGGAGTTTTCTGTAGGTATTTCCCAAGTGAATTGAGGCACTGCCATTGGTTATCAATTAAAATCTACGAAGATACCGTCTGTTTTCCAAAGCCCGTATTTGTCTCCAAATGAAACTGATTGTCTTCGTAATTGTCAACAAGTAAATCATTGACTCAATCGAAAGTAAAGGGAGAAAGAACGAAAAATTCTACAATACTTAGAAATATTTCCTCTTTTCATTCTCACAGGATGGAGTTGCACGTTGGGTAACAATTCATGGCGTGGACCATGGAGTCGCCGAGGCGAGTTGTAACTCTGACTGAGGTAGTGTGTGTTCATTTTGCACAGGTAAGTCATGAATCCACTCCAAGAACAATTCGGGCAAAGCACAATTTACAATGTGGAGATTCTTGATCGCACACGCCCTTAAAATGATATTAAGCATTATTGATACTTACAAGGGAAGACTTTACGTTCAAATTAATTTTGCTTTGGTTTCTGGGGATATTACTTTTCGATCTAAACCACTTTTGGAATGCAATCACATTCAAGGGACACTCGAAGGCCTCCGAGAGATGCACATCAGCCGGTGGATATTACATATATATATATATATATATATATATATATATATATATATATATATATATATATATATATGATTGAGATGCTTTGATCCTGTCTTCTACTATCGAACAAATACAGTATGACGGGCTAAAAGCATTATAGCAGACAAAAATATGATGCTTTAGGGACAAGAGTATGTGGGGCCCCGAATACAACATTGCATCGCCGTATAAGATCTTTCTTCGAGGCACTAGTGCACTCAATAAGGAACGAACTAGGCTTAGCTCAATATGGCCCAAGGACATGGGTATTAGGCACCAACTGAAGATTGAATTTATATGGTCAGTGATAATCTGCGTGACAACTTTGCTGAAAACAACTCTCCAGTAAAGACCCTGGTTCATCATCATCAGTCTTTCAAAGTCTATCGTTGGACATAGACCTTCGCAAGGATTCGCCACACTTCTCTATCATGGGCGTCACGGAGCCAGTTTTTTTTTCTGAATTTGTCTAGCTTGTCTCTCCATCTAATATTCTGCTGGCCTCGGTTGCGCATGTGATCTCAAGGGGACCCATGTCGTGAGTCGCAATATCTATCAATTGTCCGGCATTCTTGCAACATAGCAAGCCCACTGCCATTTGAGTTTCTTAATGGATTCTATGATGTCTCTGACTCTTGTCTTTTCACAGATGTATAGTGCTGTCTTGTGATCTCTCCACGTGAGGCCCAGCATAATTCTTTCACGTGCACGTTGCATGGTTCTCAGTTTGCAGATCTGTTTCAAGGACTCGTTGTTAATAACTCACTTAATGGGTCTGTCCTCAGTTCCTGCATCTCCAACGTCGTCGTCGTCGTTGCTGTCGTCGTCTGTATTGTTGGAAAAAAAACCCTGATTATGGGTTGGGATATATCATTGAAAATCATGACTTCAATTCTGTGAAGGAAGTCTATTCGTAAGCAGCATAAGGGCATTCTAGGATGGTTTTGTAGCTGAATAATGGGTAAAACAAACTACCCATAAGTAGTATGAAGCAAACTTAAACTTGTGCCAAACTTTGATGTGTAACAATCCTAATTTTTTCGTCGGTAACATTCATAATTCAGTTAATCTGCGCGTCTTGAAAGTTGGCTTCATACTCCTTTTTCACTTTTACCAAAAAGGGCAAAAAGTGAAAATAGCGTTCGGGATTTGTTTTGCAGCAAATCCTCATAGAGGTAGCCCCAACTCTTCTCATATCCTATCTACTCTTTAGTCTCCTCCATTTGCAACCAGATCAACCACCAACAACACTACAAAACATACCATCGTCTCCATATTTTGGGTCTGGGTACGTGCAATGTTTTTTCTCATATGATTTACTCATAATTGATTTTCAATTTAGCACCTTTTCAGTTTACAAAACATTTTCTATAGGAACGCTCTACTTTTGAATCGTATAAAAAAAGCTGCATTTGAATAGAATTAACTAAAACATGCAAACAGTTTGAGAAGTAAACCAAAATCCAGTATAGTCATTACACATGAAGAACCACAATACTTATAGCATATTAGGAATATTTAAGTCGTTTCCCAAACTGAAATGTAGCTAAAAAGACTCTGAGTCGTTGTAAATAACGGCATATTTGGCATAATGAAACACTACTGGAATCCTCATAAAAAGCCATTGTCCATCTCAGAAATGAAATTGCTTTCTACTACGTTTATAACATTCCATTTTCCCATGAGTTCTCAAAATTAGATCATTTTGGAATAGCTTAATTCAATGCCTCTGGCCACAGTGTACCATTTTGGAGCAGAGGTTGGACACACACACACAAACGTTCCCGAATATATATTAGATTTTGAAGGATATTTTGTACTCGGCTTTTCTTGGATGACATCCGAAGGAAATTTACAATACCAAATTAGGCAACATTCCTGAAGTCAGGCTGGAATGATTCCAAGAATATCGGTGTTAAATAGTAAATAAAACGTCTGCTTTCTTAATCCAGGTCCTTCCTCTACGGAATAATTAGTGAAACGTTATTGACGTCTCTGCCATTCTGAAGATGAACGGCATATTCAAGTGTCGGGGATTGAGTGTTGATTATGTAGGGGACCAACGAAAAGACTCGTGATTCTTGTGGAGAAAAGAAGCTTCATAGACGATATTGGCACAAACGACCATTTCCATTGATAAATAGCAAATTTAATAATTTTCAAATAGACATTTTTTGGTATAGAAACGAGAGATATTAATAGTTATTGATTGTTCCTGGTGAAACTTATTCACATTCAACCAAGAAGCCTATAAATAACGTGAAGATATGTCAATGAATTGCTGACGTGAGCTGTCAGTTGGAACAGAGGCCAGAAAAAAGTGTTGAAAACCAGAAATATAAAAACAGGAGAAAAAAGCTGCAACTCTGAAAGTAATTCAAACTTCACTTTGTTGAGAATTTAATTAAAATATTAGGAGTTTCCCCAGATAACAGACGCATTAAGTTTTCACTGTAATCGAAAATGCCTTTTTAAAGATGCGCTAGCATTTCTTGCACCGATTGACGGTACTGACTGGAATACGTAAGTATGAGTTACAGCCCTTGCTCAGTGTTACCAATTCAGATGTCTTTCCTCAATATCTAGATTTTTCTGGTTGCGTATGATTGTCAAAATTGATATTCAGGTGATTTCCGATTGAATAGGTAAAATTTTAATAAAATGAATGCTGATGCCCTGAGTGACATTTGATTTATTATAAGGAGTAAGAGATTTCTTATATATAGAGACATATATCTTGAGAATCTAGATATTTATAGTTGTTTTAAGTTATTCTTTTACTCAATTTTAGATGTAAATATGAAAATAGAATTAGGAAAACTGGTCTTGCTAGATGTTCACACCAGGGAATGACTTGCACATCGATGGTCAGACTTCAAGGCCCGTTGAAGAGAAAGCTTTGTTTCTTTTTGAAAAATACGGCAATCATTTATGTTTTCTTTTAAAGAAAATATAAATCTCATGCAATCATCATCATCATCATCATCTGTTTAGCGTTTGTCGTTGAACATAGACCTTCCCCGAGACTCAGCAGTCTTCTCTATCATGGATGTCTAGGAAGCAACACTTTCTGAATCTCGCCACTCCATCCAATTTATTGTCGTGCCGTGATACCCAGCGGTTGTCCGATATTCTTGCAAAATGGCCTGTCCATTGCCATTTGGGTTTTATAATGGGTTCGACTCCTGTTCATCACAAACATACGGTGCTGTCTTATGATGTTTTCAAGTGATGTTAAGCATGAATCTTTCCTGTGTACGTTGCATGGTTCTCAGTTTGATGGTCAATCTTAGGTTGAGTTCCATGTTTGATCTGACGGATATATCGGTTGTAAACATTCTTTCAGGATTAATGGGATTTTCTTGGAGGTTGTGCTTGCTATTCCGAAATTTTGCCAACATAGAGTGATTCTCCACCCAATTCCTTTTGTTTTGGGGATATCATGAAAATTTGCCAGCGTAGGTTGATGTAGTGATCAACTTCCTTTATTTTTTTACGATTTCTATCGATATGTCTTTTTTTCTCAACATTTTCATGTGAAAACTAATTTTTATGCTTTTGTCATTTGGTTTGTATAAATACATCAGATAAGAAAAGTTATCAGCAGAAAGGACAATGTGGTCAGGTACATTACAGCAGTCACATGTTCAATTCTGTTTCTTCAATTGTTTATTCTATTTATGCTGTCTTGGCCAAGTGACACATTCTCCATGAAAAACGGGAAGTCATTTTGAATAGGGTTTCAAGTGATCAAATGCATTCATATCCATCAAGTCGGATTATGTATCTATCTCTTGATAATAATAATAATAATAATAATAATAATAATAATAATAATGATGATGATGATGATGATGATGATGATGATGATAAAGTAAAAAACAACAACAATGGAGCAGCATAGCAAACAAGGCAAGAAAAATGAGAACTGAAGGAATCATACGGAGATTTTAAAAGACAGATACAGGATGTAACAGACGAGAGATCATGGACATAGCTTCGAAGAGGAAACTTAGAGAGAGAGAAACAGAATTGCTCATCATGACAGTCCAAAACAAATGCATAAGGACAAACTATATCAAAACAAAAATCAGCAGAACACAAACTGCATGTGCAGTCTATGTACGGAAAGAGATGAGACCGTAAACCACATAATTAGTGATTGTAGTCAACTAGCCTAGAAAGAGTATAAACATAGACACGATAGAGTAGCAACAATGATACACTTGGAACTGAGTAAACGAATGTGATTTAATCTTGCAAAAAGTGGTACCAGCACAAACCGGAGAAAGCCCATGGAGAATTGAAACAAAAAATTACTTTGGAAACATCCAAACGGACCACCTCACCCAAGAGAGAAGACTGGACCCAGTAATCGTGGACAAGAAGAGGAAAACCTGCCAAATAATTGACGTGGCCGTACCTGTAGACCATAGAGTATTAAGGAAAGAGGGTGAAAAACTGGAAATATATCAGAATCTGGCAAGAGAACTGAAGAAGACGTGGAACATGAAAGTCAGAGTTGTATCAGTGATAATAGGTGCACTCAGAACTATGCAGAAGGCACTGAAAGCAAGGTTGGAGGAACTAGGGATAAAAGGAAGGGTTCAGACCGTGCAGACCACAGCATTGCTAAGAACTGCCCGAATGCTGAGGAAAGTGCTAGAAATTTGAGATCTACGATCCCAGCTGTTAGCAGTAGCTAAAGAGAGGGGGGAAAGTTAATAAAAAACACACAGTCAGATGGTAGTGAATGTACGAACCTCAGCACTGTAGTGATAGGTGAGGGAGAGTTGAGATAAGATGAGCTGAGAGGATGGCTGAAAACCCTAGGAGACTTGCAGTCTCTCAGCCTTCAGTGATAACCACAGGGCAACTGTGAAACTGTAAACCAAAGTACTGCAGTGTACTATGAGAGTGTGGAGAGAAGGGCTGGATATTTGAGGAATCTTGCTGCCACTCGACCTTCCGCAGCAACCACTAGGTAACTGGTATGAACTTGCTGATAATAGTAATGATGATGATGATGATGATGATGATGATATAACTATATATATATATATATATATATATATATATATATATATATATATATATATATATATATATATATACATTATTTACTTATAAGGATTGATAAACCTTACCACCAAACACTCCACTCCTGAGTCCGTCTCACTCTCTACAGTACACATTATATATATATATATATATATATATATATATATATATATATATATATATATATATATATATATATATATATATATAATTAGTGGGATGGTCTATGAAGCAAGCCCGGTAACTCACTCTCTGCAACAAGCAGCATTAATCATTATGTATGTTTTAGAGACCAAACAGTTTACTAGTGCTTTAAGAATACAAATACAAAATATGGATATTTGATGCAAATGTTTGTTTTGATGAAGTAATCTAGGCTGCTAGCTGACTGATTAGATACATACAAAAAACATTTAATTTAGCATCAGTCAGTTTTAAATGGTCAACCTAAATCCCTAAATATCTGATATTCTCATTAACTATGGATTAGAATACATTGCCGTGAAAAAAAACGAAACAAAACAAACAAATAAACAAACAAACAGATAGTTTGAAATCAGATAAGTGCTATATTTGATTTAAAAAAGAAATCTCAATATATCCCCCTTTATGGGGGTAGAAAAATAGTTGCTAAGTTTGAAGACAGGTTTGATACAAATAAGGCAAACTAATATTATAGAAAAAGCTTTTTGTTCAAAGAAATCGGGGTTATTGTTGAAAATGGGGGGTAACGTTAATCAAAATGATGGGGATAATGTCCAACAAGGTGGTTAATATTAAAAAAAAAAAGGTGTCAATGTTAGAAAGAGGTGTTTAATATTATAAAAAGGTGTGTAGGAGACCCAAGTTGAAAAAAGAATTTGATGCTTTTAAGAAGCGGGGTAATGTATCAAGAAAAGGGGGAAAATGCTGGAGCAAAAAGGAGATAACTTTAGGTAATTATGGGCGTAATTATGAAAAAAGAAGGCGTAATGTCATAAGACGGGGGCTAATGTTAATCTTCTGAATATATATATATATATGTATATATATATATGTATATATATATATATATATATATATATATATATATATATATATATATATATATATATATATATATATATATGATAGAAAAGACAATGATATTAAAATAGATACAGCCTGCCAAAGCTGTGCAACATGAACATAGAAAAAGCATTTAAACAATCTTCCTATCGACAAAACGAATTTGATGCTGAGATTTGAAAAAAGACTCTGGGATTAGACTTTCACTTTCATTTCAGAATCACGCTTAAAGAAGCTAGTAGATAGATAGATAGACATACAGGGAGAGAGAAAGAGAGAGAGAGAGAGAGGATATATTTCACTGTGTATGTGTGTGTCTGTCTTTCTATTTATACATGATATAGAGTTCATGTGACAGGTTGAATAGTGTCAAAATAGGGAGGAAGGAAGAGGATTTGATGAAAACGCTGTCAAATTCGAAAAAAAAGACCATTCAGTGAAGAAGCGCATGCGTGGTAAGCATTCTGGTAAGGCTTCATGTCCGTGTCAGCATGATAGATATCGGTTGTCCCTTTCAGGTCAAGATGGTCTCTTATGGAAAACCGGAGGAGAGGATGGAGTAGAACCGAAAACATTGACAGGAAAAAAAGATGGGCAGTTTTTTGCTGGCAATGAATTTATCTTGTGCAATAGTGATCTTCGATTGAAAAATTTTTATGCATAACAGGTATGCACACATTTTTCTTCCTTAAGAGCTATGGTTATTCTTTGAAAGTTAAACATATTCAAATGAAAAAAAAACCCAAAACATTCGCCACAACAGTCAATAGTTGAACAACCATGGCATCAAAGTTTGAAGTCATGAAAAAAATTCTGTCGAAGAATGAATATGATCTGAATAAATTCTATGTTTGACATCAGTGCCGTTTTCAACTGGAAAATCAAGATTCTGGAAAATCTAGATATTTTTGATAAACCCATCATAAAAAGGTGTAAAATAAGTCAAAGAAGATTTTTTCTCTGAAATAAAAAAAAAGAAAGTTTCTTGAAAAGGTCGAGTGGAGTACTGACTCCATTTTTCTAGCCTGTGAACAAAACAGTATGGCCAGGAACACAGTAATGGAGGGAGTTATGGGAACAGTCCCTATGAACCTTGCAAAGAGGCTGGAAGATTAAGGAATCTGAGCTGAGACTATCCAGGCGACAGCACTGCTGAAGTCGGCTAGAACACTGTGGAGAGTCGTAGAATATTGAGGAGACTTGTCGCTTGATCTTAAATGAAATTCACAGGTCGTCGAGGGTATGAAAACTTAATCACTACTACTACTACTACTACTACTACTACTACTAATAATAATAATAATAATAATGATAATAATAATCATCATCATTCCACAAAAAGAACAGGTTTATTACCAAAAGAAGAGTAAGGATGCAAGAAAGGAACTAAAAGACATATTGACCAGCTCTAAATTTACCAAATGATTCTGAAAGAAGTGAAGAAAAGGAGAAAGAAATGATAAACTGACTATAAAAAAAGCAGACGACTTGATCCAACATAGCTGGATAATCAAGTTTCACAGGATATTCAAAATCAGAGAAACAGCGGTAGTTTTATAGCCAAATCTATGAAAAACGGGAAAGCGGACTTGATAGCAGCAGGAGAAAACTTGGCAAAGGTAAGTATAAAAAGGGGAATATTTCACAGGAGACTCTTTATCACCACAACCATTTGTACTAACAAGATGCCTCTAAATAGAATCTTGGAAAACTGCATGGGATACCAATTCTCAAGAACAAAAGTCAACCACCTCATGGTTGACGTAAAGAATATAGAGGGACTCCAAATGTTGTTGGATAAATCTAAAGAATACAGCGATGACATTGGGATGGAGTTTCGAAGAGAAAATGCGCGCTGATAGTAATGCGCAGGGGAAGGCTTATAGCCACAGATGGAATCGAATTACTAGACAATTAAAAATTAGAGCATCGTCTACATGAAACAGGTATAAATACCTGAGGAGTTCTCGAAAATGACTCGATAATACTGGACGAATAAGAGAAGGCGAAGAAAAGGAATAGCTTAAACAGATCATGAAAATATTAGAGGCTAAACTAAATAGCAGAAATCTGACAAAAGGAATGAGCGCAGAGTGAAAATGAAAGAGAGAGGAGAACTAAAAAAATGTCTGTATTTAGCAAGGGAACTGATAAAAAGGTTTGGGACACTAAAGGTTAGGGTAATACCAATAATAGTGGGTGCACAAAAAACTGTACCAAAGACGCTGAAAACGGGATTGAAGGAGCTTAAGATAAGAGGGAGGATGGAGACTATGCAAATAACATCACTGCAGGGGTCAACACAAATACTGAGGAGAGTGCTGGAAATATGAAACCCACGACCTCGAATTGTCAGCAATAGTCTAGCAGCCAGCATGAAAAAAGCATAATCGAAACAGTACAAACCACAGGGCTGCTGTGATGATGAGAGTAAAACTAGAGACCGGGGGACACTTACTATCGCTCAGCCCGTCTGCGACAACCACTAGGCAACTGGCTAAAATTGTAAACCAAGTCATATAAGAGCGTTGAGATAAGGGCTGGAGATTTAAGGAGATTAGCTGTCACTCAGTTTTCAGCGTCCGCAACCGGGCAACAGGTGTGAAAATTCAACTGAAAGTTAGGGTAGTACCGGTGATAGTAGTTGCACTCAGAACCGTACCAAAGACACTAAAAACGAGATTAAGGGAGATAAGAAGAGGATTGAGACTATGCAGCACTACATGGGACTGTAAGAATACAAAGGAGAGTACTGGAAATATGAGATCGATGACCCCAGCAGTTACCAATGACATAGTGGAGACGGTACAAACCACCGTGCTGCTGAGATAGGTGATGATTATATGAGAAAGAAACTGGAGACCTGAGGAGAATTGCTGTCACTCAGCCTTCAGCGATATCCTCCAGACATCTGGTATGAAACAGTAATCCACAGAACTGCTATGGACTGTACAAGTGTTGAGAGGAGGGCTCGAGGCTTGCTGTCACAGTCCCACGCGGTGACCAACAGGCAGATAATATGAATTTGCAAAAAGGCCAAATAGGGATGGAAAAAGTTCGTGCAAGCAAATAATGAAGACATTAAAAAGTGTCCAAGGCAGTACAACGAACAACGAAAAGCTAACCAATAAGAGGGAGGATTATGACTATACAGACCACAGCACTATTGGGGACCATACGAATACTGAGGAGAGTATTGGAAATATGACACCTAAGACCCCCAGCTGGTAGCAATGGACTAACAGTCAAGTAAGAGGCCAAGAGAAGTCAGTACAAACCACAATCATGCTTTGATAGGTGGGGATGATAGGAGAGGAGGACTGGAAACCGTAATCCATAGTACTGCAATGAACTGTGAGAGTTGGAAGAGGTGAACTGGAGACTTGTTGTCACTCAGTCTCAAGTGGGGGGTTGACAGGCAAATGGTATGATAATGATGATGATAATAATGATAATGAGAACTCTTGAGTATATGGGATACCTGTTGTTGCTTGACTTCCAGTGAAGCCACTCGTGGTTACTTTTATGACAACTCCAACATAATAATATGAAAAAAACAAAAGATCGAAATAAGAAACAAGAGAAAAAATTTGTAATTTTGTTCCATTATAACAACATTTAAACGCGTCGTGATTGGTCGACCAATCTGCGTTACGATCTCCAAGTAAGTGGACGACATCGGAGAAGGAAAAGTGGGAGGATGATAGTTCGAGAGGATGGGAGGAAATGAAGGTAAAGGAGGGAAGAGGAAAGGAAATAAAGGGAAAAGGAGAAAAGTAGGGAGGGAAGGAGGAAAAAGAGGGAAAAGGAGAAGTTAAGGGAAAAGGGAGAGACAGGAATGAATGAAGAGAGGGAGGCGAGGGAGAAAGGAAAGGAGGGAGAGTGGGAATAAGGAGAGGAAGAAGGGAGTAACAAAGGGAGGAATAGCAAGGGATGAAGGAAGGGGGGGAAAGGAACGAAAGTATTCAAGTCAGGGAGGAAGCAAATAAGAAATTGCAGAGTAAGGGGGGAAGAAAGGAAAGATGGAAGAAATGAGTGAAGGAAGGAAATAAAGAATCAAAGAAAGGAATGAAAGAAGGAATGTATCCAAGTCAGTCTTATTCAATTGCACAGTCTGAGGGGATTTATCGAGGGGAAGGGGGCTGGCCAAGCGCAGCAGACGGAACAAAAAAAGAGATGAGTTGTCTCGGCCCGATCAATACACTTTACTTAGTACAATTATTCCGCGCACAAGTCCTCTTCAATGTTTTTGCCAAAATCGGCCTATCGCTGTGAAGATATAATCTATCATTATTCCGCTCGACATTTATACACTCGTATCAGTTACAATCGATCGGAAATGGCCTTATTTTGGACTGCATGGATGTTTTGCTCAGGAATTTTATTTGTTCGATGCCACTGACCGGGTTTTAAGAATCCAATGATGGTTGCGTCTCTCTTAGGAGTTATATATATATATATATATATATATATATATATATATATATATATATATATATATATATATATATATATATATATATATATATATATATATTGTGTCTCGCATAAATGAGTACACCCTCAGTTTTTTTCAATAGAACATTATTTTCTACTAAACCAAACATTGCCATATATTGTCATTTCTGGTGGAAATCAAAACGGGTATTATCAGGTATTATTTATGACCAAACGACAGCATTGAAACTCTGTTGCCCAAAATATTTATACACACACAAACACACACAGATACACTCACACACACACACACACACACACACACATATATACATATTTAGTTTTAATTTTTCCCAACTTCAGAGGACACCACTATCTGATCATCAGTTATAATCAATGCTCAACATATTAAGTGTTAAATATACAATAAAAAACAAGTAGAGGCAGTGCTTAATTAATGTACCCTCCCTAACTTACTTATTCAATCCATGAGTACAGAAAATGACTGAAATTACACTTTTTGCCAACCATAAAAACTTATATATATTCTGGAAGCACACAACACTGGGTCCCTTGGATCTAAAAAAATTCTTTGAAGTCGTTTCGAGCTACTGCTCTGTTGTGGAAGACCTTCCATTGCAGGAGGTGATGAAAACGTTTAAAAAAGTGGTCAATTTTTTCTTGTTTTTCATTCAGGGACGATTGTGTGACACGTTGAGCTGTTTGGTTCCCAATTGGATACAAATGTCGTGCAACTGTTGGAATTTCAACGTTTAGTCCCCCAGCAATCTCTTGGGGCTTTTTGCAAGGGACTGCCTCAATAATGACCCTCATTTGGATGTCATTAATCATAGAAGAACGTCCGCGTCTTCAAGGCCCTGAATAACCGTTTCGAAATTTCTTGGAACCAATAATGAGCTGTGTGTTTGCTGACAGCCCCGAGTCAAATATTTGGTTGATATCACGAATAATTTCCCTATTTTACGTCTCATTTTGAATTCAAACAAAATTTCTCGAATCAGCGTTTTCTTCTTTTTTGATATGATGGCCTCAAATAAATCTAAATAGTGGAAAGAAAGCTTAGGTGAATAAAGCTAAATCCACGTTTTGAAATGTTATATTTCATGCACATAGTTCATAGTGAGGGTTGGAATGTAGCTCTTCTAGGGTCCTGTGAGAACTTTTTTGAAGCCAGAAGTAATATTTTTATGAATCCCCAACATATATACTTTCAAAAGATTATGTCACCAATTTTTTCTACGCCCCATTGTGTATAATTTTCAAGATAGCCTCTAAGATGATAGCCAAATTTTGATAGTGCCCCTCACTCGTTTAATACCCCCTCTGAAGGTCTTTTGTTGCATCAAATGTGCTCAAAAGCATCAGAATTCTTGCACAGTCTGATCCCTGAAAAAGATTCTTGAGATGGCGCCCAAATTGACTGTCAACTTAGTTGGCGTAATGGAAAAAAAACTATCCCCCCAAATCACAATAGAAATTGTCTCAAGAGCTCTTTGTAGTATCAGGTGTGCTCCATGACATAATGAAAGTCTACCACAGTGTGACCGCTGGAAAGATACAATATTCAGAGAGAAGTACAAAGGACTTATCATAGACGTACTTCATGAGTTGTAGAAGTTTTGATTCAATAGTTGACTCTATGATAACAAAATTCTACGTCCAGCCCCAAATGAATAAACTCTTTCTCACGTTGTCGCCCTCTTTTCAACAAGATCCTATTGAAATTAATGGAGAATTTTTAGAGATACTGTGTGAACAGACATGATTGGGTACCAAAAGGTATGGAGAAAAAAAACCCCAAATTCCTTTATATACATTTTAAAATTCGGTCCTGGCTGTCCATACGATATCTGCTAACTATCTGGAGAAACTTCACTGAAATGTTGTGGAAAGGTAAAGCTCAGGGTATAGAGAATTAACTGAAGGTCGGGGTGGGTCAGGAAATTCGTTTTTGATTGAGAGAGAATGTTCTAATCTTATACTTTATACGTTTCTGGTTTTGCTCCTTTCTGTATACACTATATCTCCAAAAGTTCTCAATGAATTTCAATGGAGTTTTGTTGATATTTTTCTGTTTCAATACTTCATACATTTCTCTATTTGCTCCCTTTTTTATACACTATATCCATTAAAGTTCTCAAAGAACTTCCATGCGAGGGTAAGCCACAAGGTAAGAAAATTGTAACTTGATTTTGATGCAGATCCAGGAATTCGTTTTCGATTGGGAGAGTTTTCTTCCTGCTTGAATTCTTTATACATTCCTGTGTTCGCTGCTATTTGTCTATACGATACTTACTAATGTTCCCAATAAAAATCCGTTGACTATATTGTACAGAAAAATTGATTATTTTTTTTTGGTTTATCCAAATATTTGCATTTGATTGAAAATTATGTTGGCATTTTTGTTTCATAGATTTTTGTATCCGATATTGTCTATCATGTCAGTATCTCCAGGAGCTCCGAAAAAATTATTAAAAAAAAAAGATGTCGAAGGGCAAAGTACCTATAAGAAATGTTATCAAATTTTTTTCATACACTTCTGTATTCCCCTCCTATCTTTCAGAACATTATATCAAAAGTTCCATTGAATTTTCTGGAAAGAAGAGACACAGCATCAGAGAAGTAATTAAATCTCTGTATACAATCAGTCTGTCGGCACAATATATCCAAAAGTTCTGAATGAATCTTAATGAAATTTATGGGAATATTGGCCACAGGGTAAAAAAAAATTATTTTTGTGAATCAAATAATTTTATAATATACAACGTATTCTTCAATAACGTATGTCTGTCGTAAGGCCGTCGTGTGCCATATTGAAAATTATACCTTTCCAATGATCAGACTGCGGTACACTTTTATTTTGTCATTGAGCTCACCTGACGCTACAAGAAAAAATGGATACAAAACTTTTGTTGGAATTATCGGGAGTAAAAAAAAATTTCCATGCAGTCATCTTGAAAATTATTCCTTTCCGGGGGATAAACTGGGTTGGAATTTCCGTTTTTTATTGTTAAATGATACACAAAACTGTTGGAGAAAATTGTGTTGAGTTCACAATGGACGATTAATGGGCAACATCAACGTTTGACAGCCATCTTGGACATCATCTTGAAAATTATACCCACCGGACCATAATCGGCGACATATCTTTTTGAGAGAACTGATAGCAAGGATTCATAAAAAAAAACTTTACTTCATGATTTTGGTAAAGAGTTCTCATGAGGTTACAAATCAGCCAACACTATAAACAATGCTTTTTCCAAAATAAGCATCAAGATTCAAAATAACAGGAAACGCAATTATCTATGCACTGACTTTATATAAATATATATATATATATATATATATATATATATATATATATATATATATATATATATATATATATATATATATATATTTAAGTAATTAATTATAAATTGCACTATATTGTATGGGAACTTATCTGAAATGATTTTCTTTCTCTTTTTCACACAATGGTAAGTGCGTCGTTACATTGATGCAGCTACTTCTCAGTAGCAGGTTTGATTTCTTCAGCAGTCTCATTCTCTTTAATCGTTCATTCTATTTGCGTTGTCTAAATTGAATGTTTTAATAACCGTGTAACGATGGGAAATCATTTCACATAAGTTTATATATGATATAAAGCAATTTATAAACCATATATATATATATATATATATATATATATATATATATATATATATATATATATATATATATATATAACACACCTATAAAAACATATGTACATACACACAAACACACACACACTCACGTATATTTAGTCTAGAAAGTTTTACAGCTTTAAACACTAAACGCATTAAAAAACTTGTACATTTTTTGTGTCCCATCAGTCACTAATTTCCCCGATACATATTAATGTAATTTAATTTCGTCAATATTTTTTAAAAATTCTTTGAATCTTTTATGCATATTTTGATATTATGGTACTATCTGTATATTTTCTAATGTTGAGATCAGCAGTTGTTTACCATATAACCGTTTCAGGTATTCTAAAAAACAAAACAGTTATATTAATATGGTACCCAAGCTGTGTCTACCCCCCCCTTCAGCTATGGTTTTGATGTATAGCTTTTGCCATTCATGTGTTTTTTTTTTATTTCATCGAGGGTTCTATCATAATGCATTGAACATGGATGTTATTTCATATTGTACATCATTTATTTTCTCTTTGAAATAAGGATTACTTACGTAGGTTAGCCCAGAACGTATTTAATGATCAGTAAGTATATCAACATGCACGACTTGTTCGTGTCATGTCCATTGAGTGTTCACTCATACGAATATCAAATCCATTGTGTCAGTTCTAATCTCAGACTGCATGCTAACCATCTTATGATATCATTACTAAGAATACTAATCACACAGAAAGTTTATCTTCTTGCAACATATTCAACCTAATAATTTGGCAATTTTCGTAACTAACCTTGAAGTTGATTGTTCAACGTCACATCCTGTCTCGCTTCCATCAATTTACTTTTCTTTGAAATTATCAAATGAATTATCCTTCCATACATGGTAAAAACGAAACCAAAACCACTTTCGAGCCTGTAGTAACACCTCAAAGGGCAACTCAATTAATATGATTAGGTAATTTGATACTTGGCATTCCATGTTCGATCTCCCACCCTGCTATACCACCTATCAATCAGTACATGTTTTCCCTTATATATATATATATATATATATATATATATATATATATATATATATGTATATACCGTCGCTTTCATGATATCGGTTGCGGGAAATAGGAACTTTTTTCAGGCCGATTTGCTCTGATCAAAGGATAGTATCTGCACCATGGCATTGACCAAAGTGTACAGACTGCATCTAGAAATCCAATGAGTCGGAGGGGTTGATGGGTGTGTTCAGTCCCAGTGTACCGGTGCAATGTCGTAGCCAGAGAGGGGTACTGAGGCTCGGCATTGCCAAGTGCATAGAGGCTAATGGACCCGTCTTGGGTTCTCACATGATTATTCGATCCTGTCGCAGGGGAGCAGTTCGTCTCTGAGCAGTGCCATACCATTGCACTTAAAGGGATGGGCTGGGCTTGTCCTGACGTTTTTGCAACTTGATTGCTCCAGCCCCTGGAGCAATTTTTATGGGTGCTCCATCACTCCACATAAAAAACAATCAGGTGCAAATCTTACCCTTGTGGGAGCTCGATTTCAATTACCCCATATATATATATATATATATATATATATATATATATATATATATATATATATATATATATATATATATATATATATATATATATATATATATATATATATATATATATAATTTTTGCAGTCGAAAAAACGATAAAAACTGATTCTTTGTAGAATTTATTTTTGTATTATATAAAATGAAATTGAATTGATTTGTGCCATGAGAAAAATGCTCTTTTCTTTTTGGCTTTTCTATTACCTTGTTTTTAGTGCATAAAAATTGATATATTCGATAAAATGAGAAAAAGCTTTTTTTTTCTTTCTCTTCGTGTTTCATAAACCCATTCATATGCAAAGATAAGTGTTTACATAATGGCATGAACATGTACATCAGTCACTTTTTCAAGTATATGTACTAGCAAGATTTTGGCCAATAAATTGCACTTCTAACAGCCTCAATACGAGATACAAATATAATTGAATAAATAAGTGTGATTATTCAATCAATAGAAACTGTCACGTGACCGAAGTTTTTTGGTTGTATACCATGTGCAGGATGATCAATTAAAAAATGGAAAAGGGGACGATCAATGGATAAGATACCTTTCTCAAGTGGGATTCAAAGTAAGAAACAAATCCAGCATTATCTTACATTGTAAATTTACCTCCACCATCGCTGGAACTCTGGGGGGGGGGGTTGAGTAAACAGAAAAAGCGCATTTTGAAGACATAATAGGGAGTAAATGTTTTGACCGCCAGCTTTCTAGTTCCATTTGAGTGGCCAGTATGCAAAACACATACAAAGCCCGCCAGCCGGCCAGATCCACCTGGAAACTGAGAAAACCTATGATAATGCTGACAGTTTCTTATTGATGGATAGAAACCTGCTGAGATAGATAAAAATAGCCTGGAGTAGGTATCAACAGACTGAGATAGATTGATCGATAGATAGTGATTTCGATGATTATTTAAGGTAAAATATGGCGCAAAAGTTCAACGGAAAAATCAATAATGATTATTTGTAAGTTATATAAACTAAATTGTTTGGAGAGGGACATGAGGAAGAGAGCAGTTTTGCTGATATAGATATTTTGAGTATCATTTGGAACATTGTTTTATTCAACTTCCACGAGTCCAGTAATTCTTAGTAACACCTTAAATGGCATTGATAAGACGTTAACAATCATTTACACAGCTTTGAAATACTAAAGTATTAAGTCTTCAAGTGATTAAACGAATGAATAAAAATAAATTTCTCGAACTTAAGAGGAAAAAACCGAAAAAAAACCGAAAAAAAACCAAATGAAAGGATATTACCTACCAAATTTATTACAGCCCCGAGTATCCCATATGACGACACAACTCTGTACATATCGAGGCTTTCCTGTTGGATCATTGTCGATTAAAGGTTCAGCCGCTTTGCTCCATGCGCCTACGGGCAATATGCCACCAAAGGCGAGCAGACACCGTCTAAGCAAGATATTAAACAACATGAAGATCTACAGCTACGATGATTGA
>OY735208.1:47930222-48002722 GCA_963457665.1 Thysanoteuthis rhombus | reverse complement strand
CATTTTCTAATTGATTATGTTTCAAAAGAGTAAAAAATATCAATTATATCCTCAAAATGTCGCATTTGCGACCAGGACAGAAATAATTCGAAACCTACTTAATTTCAATTAGACGGCACGCAAATTGCATATATTTAATAATGTGAAAACAACTGAATCTGATTATCACTATCTTGGCCACAAAAGCAAAGTTTGAACGGTATAATAGCATTTTCTATCATTTTTATATAAGCAATTGGAAAATAAAACTCATTATCCAGGAACAAAAATTGCATTGCACAGTGTTATTTGTTCTCTTTCTTTGGTGAGGGATTGTGTTTCATTTATGATGTTTCCTGGCCTCACATTTTGCATTTTAATTAGTTACGTGAAAATTGTATTGCTCAAGTCCTCCAAGACTGAAAAGCTGCTGTTAACTCAGTATCAGAAATATGAGCTTTTATCTAGAGTAGAAAACTGATTACTGATTAATTGCGCAGCTGTCTCAGCCATCACAATTAGGACACACTAACTAAATAATGAATAAGTTGCAGGAAAAATTCCCCAATTTATATTCTCTTATCCCATACTTATTATCTTGAATATTGTTGTACTAGCAAAGTATCCTTTAAAATGACATGATTATTTACGGATGGATGTACAAATATACATTATAGTACAAACGTACTTATTGCAAAAAACGCATGCTTCGACCATGATTGCTTTCTTGCCAGTTTGCTGCTACTCATCATATTTTAATTTTTTTTTGATTATTTCGAAACAATAAAGTAACAGAAATTGGTAAAAGACTTAAATTAGATATCATCAGTTGTAGTAATATTACCAACAATAGTTTCCTGTTTATCTATAGCTTTAGCAGCTGCAGCCCATTTTGTGTCCATGTTTGCTGTACTCCTTTCTGTTTGCTTTAACGTAATTAAAGATAATGATGAGATCTTTCATCTTATGAGATTCCTGCTTGGTGAACATATTTCTTGTTCCAGGTAAGAAGATTCAAATTTGTTACCTCACAGAAAAACAATGGCTATGATTCCCATCGAATGGGAAGGGTTGGTGTTGTCCCTGTTCATACTACCTCCTATTTTACTTCTTATTATCATTCACCTACGAAATGAGAAGCATGCAGCCTGCACATGAGAGAATCATGTTCAATCTTACATGGAGAGATCACAAGACAGCATAGAACATGAGGAAGAAAACGGGAGTCCGAGACATCTTAGAAACTATGAAAAAACTAAAATGGCAATGGGCAAGCCATTTTTCAAGAATAAAAGACAACTGATGGACATCACGACTCACAACATGGATCCCCAGAGATCACATGAGAAATTGAGGACGACAGAACACAAGATAGATAGATGAACTGGACAAATTCAGGAAATACTGGCTCTGCAACGCCCATGATAGAGAATTGTGGCAAATCCTGGGGAAGGTCAATGTCCAAAGACGGACGTTAAAAGACTGATGATGATGATGATGATGATTCACCTCTGAATTTGGAGAGGTATATATATCCATCGTGTCTATTTTTTCCTCCGCCTTCCTGTCCGTCTGTTCACGTGTACTAGATAAATGTCGATGAAACTTAATGGGAGAATGGACAGTTTGGTAAAGGAGAAGTGCTTAGATTTTGAAGTTGGATCAAATAATGTCTTTCGACTGAAAGATTTTCCAAGTCCATACATTTATGTATACCTCCATGACTTTACACAATATCTGATTCATTGAGAATTTCAATGATATTCTTTGGGGGTTAGTAAATATACTGCTAAGGATACGATTGAACTTTTGGATGGATCTTTGCCCAATTATCTCTCCTAAGTGGTAGGTATATGTCCATACCACGAAATATAGCCAAATGTTCATGTCTATCTACATGATATCTCCAAATGTACTCAATGAATTCCAAAGAAACTGTAGCGGGGTGGGCAATAGCGTACAGAAGGAATGATTAAATTTAGGGACAGATTCCTGAACAATTCCCGTGACATTGACTTTAGCACAGGTATGCACTCTCCGTGTGTTCTGTAGTTTTTTTTTCTAATTATTTTGTTACTTTGTAAATATTTGTTCGTAATAGTGTAGGATCCATCGAGCAAATAAGGTATTGTCGCGAATGAAAGAGTATGAAGGAAGGACGATTAATTTGTATTGTGAAAGGTATAGTTTTGTTGGTATGAGCCACTATAAGAACTAAGTACGACTAGAATCCACTCCACGGTTATTCTGGGCCTTGTGTCACGTTTTACTGAAAATTAATGTTGGTTGCAAAAGTTCTTCACGTTTTACTCGATTATCTGTTAACTTCATCAAGTGTAGACATAGCATGACTTAAACGATGAACTGAAAGTGGAAAATGTCGAGAAAAAAGAAAAGAAATATTTTATCTGATGAACTGAAAAATCAAAAATCATGGAGGAAAACGAAACGGAAACAGATCTGGTTAGCCATTCAGAAGAAACCATCGCGTGATCAATGTCTTTTAGTTGCATGCAGTGTTGGAGGTGATCAATTAGAAATTAGAAAGAGGAATGATCAATGCATGAATTACTTCTCCTTTTGTTGGGCAGTGATCATTGAAAAAGTAAAAACTTTCTGAAAAAAACGTAAACGCTGACAGACATATTTAGCAAATTTTTACATTGTAAAGTGCACATTGTACTGAAATCTTACTCTGGAGCTTTCAAAGATAAAATTTTGTGGAAATAATAAGTAAATGTTTTATATCCCTCTACCTCGATTGGTGCAGTTTTTACCTGCAATGCATATACAGCTAGCCTGCCAGCCTGCCAGCCACACTCACTTGGAAATTAAGAGAAACGTATGTTGACAGTTTTGACGACAGTTTTGGTTGACGGTTTCCAAAATGATAGATTCTCTCTATATAAGCACATTACCAAACGAAAAATGATTGCAATAACTCTTTTTTCATACTTCGTCACTGAGATACAAAATGGTGTAGCGGTCACTAGCGAGGGAAATGGAATTGGCGAACCGAGTTTCGGATAAAGGTATTCGCGATCATTTAGCAATAACGCTCAGGGTGAGAACGTGATTCCCATCCTTCACCCCAGCTATAAGTAAATACCAGGAAAAGCCTGACTGCCACAGGTTTCAACTCCACTCTTACTTGTATTTCGACTGGAGATGATTGATACAAATTTTGTATTGCGTACAAAATATAATGAAAAGAATAGTTCAAGAAAATATATTTTCATATAAATGTATCGAATATTGAGGATGAAATGAGCCTTACGTATTTGTAAAACACATTTTTGTTCATATTTGAAACCTTCCAGTTTGGCTGAGTTGGTACGAGAGCTGCCTCCCGATTTCAAATTACGGTAAGGAAATGTTGATTTTATATATCGATTCTGTTCATGTGACGGTACAGATTACCAATGGAAATCTTATTCCCCTTAATCAGAGGATTGTCGTTGTTGTTATGCTGGAAAACCGAAGTCAGGACCAGCGTCTGATTTGGACAAGATTTTGACAAGATGAATCTATGTGACAAGTGAGAGAATATAATTATACGACACAATGTGACATTGTTTTCCAATATGTTTCAACTAATAAACATTCTTCTGTCGGTTAGGTGATATTTACCGTGTAGGCGAACGCCAAGAGACTTCGACGAGTAATAAAATTGGCTCGGGTGCAAATGAACTAAGCATTTTACAGTTTTGACTGTCCATCGGGCAAGGGGAAGTGTTAAGAAGATGGGGAGATAAATACTGGACAATCAATAATAAGAAAATGAGGTGATCGTCAGAGGTTTGCACTTTATTGTTAGTCTCTGGTGCTATTTGCATAATAAATAATATGGAGGGAGACAGTGACACTGATGCTGGAGGAGAGGGAGAGAGAGAGAGAGAGAGAGATGGCGAAACAGTGAGTCTAAGCAAAAGATTGATTGAAGGGATATAGAGATTTGAAGACTTAATATAAACATAGATGGATATGAACAGAGGTATAAACAGAAATAGATATGGACAGACTGAGATAGATAGATAGATAGATAGATAGATAGATAGATAGATATGGAGAGACCGAGAAAGATAAATAGGCATGGACAGACCAAGATAGACAGATACGAACAGACTGGGATTGATAGACAGATATGATCATTGATATTGATACATGCATTGATAAATGGATAGATATGTATACATAGAATGAGATAGATTAATAGATTGATAGATAGATAGATAGATAGATAGATAGATGGATAGACTGAGAGATAGATAGATAGATGAATAGAAGAAAAAAAGAAAGTAGGATTAAACATACACAAAAATTTACACGAAAGGCTAAATTGATGATTAGACATCTAGACGGACAGACAGATGAATGAGATAAATAATTGAATGAGGATGAAATAGAGAGTCAGAGTTAGAAATAGATAGATGCAAAGAGAGTACGACAAGGAGAGAGAGAGAGAGAGAGAGAGAGAGAGAGAGAGAGAGAGAGAGAATCATATAGATCACTAATAAGTAGGAGAGGAGATAAAACCAGCAAAGATAGATATGAATAAATAGACGGACGCATGGATTGGTAACGAATCGGGCAGACGGACTTAACAACAGTTAGAAAGACAGACAAACTGATGTGCAGACTGATGAAAAGATTTGAGATGGCAGAAAACAGATGGACATCGCGACTCACGACATGGATCCTCAGAGATCACATTTGCAACCAAAACGGCAGAATTTTAGATGAAGAGACAAATTCAGAAAGTACTGGCTCGGCGACGCCTGCGATAGATAAGTGTGGGGAAGATCTATGTCCAACAACGGAATTTAATAGACAGATGATGATGATGATGATAATGATTATTATTATTATTATTATTATTATTATTATTATTATTATTATTATTATTATTATTATTATTATGATTATTATTATTATTAGGAGGAGGAGGACAGACCGGTAAGATGAAAAGACTGCTACAATGGAAGATTGACTGATTAAGGTGGGGAGGTCTGGTTTGTCACCCAATATAAACCGTCACTGGACCAACTACTTTTTGCGGTATCCTTTGTTGAGGATGATCAATTAAAAAATTGGAAACGGGTGTTATCAATAAATAGATTACTTTTTCGTTGGATGGTGATGACTGGAAAGCCCGAATCGAAAACAAGCGTGAACGCAGCCGGACACAAATTAGGGGGCTACTTTGACATGAACTTATTTCGTGTAAATTGAACCCCCACTGGAAACCTATTGGGATGATTCAAAAAATGAAAGAATGTTTATCTGGGTAGGATAAGGAGTAAATTGTTCGACCCTCTAGTTCTATTTGTGCGGCTAGTACGGGTAATGCAGACATAGATAAGTAGTCAGCCAGCAAGATCAATTTAAAGAATGAAGAAACGGAATAAATGAGTGAAAGATGAAAAAATGAGGGGAGTTTGGGAAAAGAAGTTGTGCCATTTTGATAATAATAACCGGTTGATCAATCAAAGGGAATTAATACAATTTACAGTCTTTGCGATCAATTCATTATTTTGCCACTAAATCCATTGTAATAAAAAATTCTGCATTATTGGGCTAGATACTCAGCTTGAGAGTGGTGTAAATCGCAAGAATTAATACTGATCTTTACAGTTAGAAAAGAGGGGGATGTTTAGAGTGCAAGAAAATAGATTTGAACCTTTAAATATGGAAGAACCCCCAACCCCTTTCTTCTGACCATCAAAAGTGAGGAACATTTCTTACTTAGTTTGGAACCTTCTCAATTTTGAATGCTATGAAAAAAAAAATCTCGCTCCCCGATTTTAACCCCAAGAGACGAAAAGAGAAATCCCCCCTAGATTTTGACCCCTAAAAATGAGAAAAAAAACTCCCCTTTCGAAAAAAAAAAGGGTAAAAAAATTTCTTTCTCCAATTTTGACTGTATTTTTGAAAAATATACCATAACTGTATTACATCAAAACAGGCACAAATCAAAACAGTCAGATGTACTCATGTACAAACAATACACATCGCGATATGAGATATGTTGAAGAATGCAGCAAACGTCACATTTGGTTGTGGGAATGGATTTGAGAAAAAAAAGAATGAAAATGTTTTTTTTATTACATCATCAAAAAGTATGTGATCATTTTACCGTTGATGTAAGATTGCACACGCAAGTCAGTGAAAATTAAAGATGTTTGCCTTTTTTTCAAAATGGTGACCATGATACAATTCAAGACAAATGATGATAGTGAAAGAAGAGTCTTTTTAGCATTCCACTTTATGATAACGCAGGGCTATTCACTTTAATATGGCATTCTTTGATCTTGCATTGTATGACACAACCCTTTTTACATTGGCAGAAAACATAGATGGGTATCAATATCTGACCCCACAAATATAGTTTATATTTGTGGAAGAAATATTTTGTGTTAGAAATATTTGGTTCTATTTTATGATTTTGATCGTTGTCACAAACCGCCATCATCACCCATACCATCATCACTATCAGTAATATCATCATCACTATTATAATCACCACCACCATCACCATCATTAACATCATCACCACCACCATCAAAGCGCCCATCACCATCATTAATATCACTATCACTATCACCAACACTATAATCAATATTATCCCTACCATCAGCATCAAAATAATGAATAATAAGAACAATCATTATTTTTAATCATCTAAAATGACGAAGAAAATATTGTAAGGTTACATCCATGGGACCATTATCATCATTTCTAGCTTATCCCGCAGTATGAGATTCCACTGGATGGAAAGTAAAATCAAGGATAAATCTATTGGTTGCAAGAAAATAAATTTGTTTATGGATTAGCCATAAAAAGTCTTGATTTACGAATTAGTAATACATAAAACATTTGTTTATGAATGAAAAATGAAAAAAAGTAAACCGAGGTCTTCACTCATATGAGAAAAATCACGAATTTCTCAGCTGAACTGACCCACTATAGATTCAAATTACTGTCAGAAAAAGCATTATAAAACTAAATATAACTCAAAAAGCTTTAGAATTGGATTGAAATCAATTCATATATAGCTATTAAGGTGGGATGATGGCTGTGTAGGTTCCGATTTCAATACGTAAAGATCTTTCAATCAAAAAAATCCTTGATATGCCCGAATATATAAGTTCATTTTGAACCTATGGCCCACCCATTTACTCGATTCATTTGAAATTCAGTAAGAACTTTTGGGGATATTGTATGGACAATAGACAATCATGAGTGGTTAAATATAGGTATATGGAAAATATACGAAAAATATTTCTCAATGGAAGGTAATTTCTAGATCGTCCAAAATTCAGATCGATTCTCCTGAGGCTCATGGACGCTCTCTCATAGATTGAAATCCAAAGAAACCTATCAAATTAGGCCAGTTTCATCTACATTGCCACCTCGTAATAGTTAAGACCCAGTTTTAATATATTTCTGCGCAGTAAATTTGACTAGCTCATACTACTGAAAAGTCTTGTCCTAATTTTCGAGTTCATATGCTTTTAAGTTTTGTGTCAGAGGTTACCTTTTTGAACTATAAGGATCGTGAAATTTTTATATGAATAAAGTAAATGCACAGAAAGTATGAGTAGAGGAAAACTAATGATAATTTTCTCAATGAAATCAAGTTAGATTGAAGCGTCAATCAAAACTGTCATCATCAACACAGGTTTCTTCAGTTTTCAAGTTGGTCTATCCGTCTGGATATTAATGTATGTATCAAGCGTACAGACTGCGCCAGTGGAGCTATAAGATTATTTTTCAAATCCCCCAAATACGTTTTCAGTATGAAGCTTAGTTTACAATTAAAGCTTATGCTAAATCGGTCCGTCAGTTTGTTCGGACGTGTTAGCGATCATTACCCAACAAAAGGCAAGCGAAGTACCTTATCCATTATTTACCCTTTTTTTCTAATTTTTCAATTGATAACCATCAAAACTGCCAAATGAAATGGATCACGCGATAATTTCAGTTGAGTAACAAATCAGACCAGTCCATTTAGAACTAAAAAGATTGACTTATACATGGTACTAAGATGCTATTAGGAATCTAATTAGTGGTTTCTTGTCTAGACGAGATATGGAATAGGCAGAAGTTGAAGTTAAGATGAAATTAAAAAAAATTGGATTCACTTCTTTTTAATGAAACTATCGGACTTCTGTTGCTAAGTTGATAGAGAAAGGTAGGCCATTCATTGGACTCTTATATTCCTTTTAGAAACGAACATTATCCTTCGTGAATCTTTGACCTTTTGCAGTGCATCTCAAACAAAGTCTTCGTTAATATCATGAATTTATCGAAGTCGTTTAATTAAGGTATTGAAGCCATTTTAATGGTACTTTGGCAAGAGAAGCCATGAACAGAAAGGGAAGGAATATCGTCTGCCTTTACATCTTAATTAGGGAAAGATACCCGAGTCAGATTAGTTACATTGCATGCCAAATTATTAGGCAAATACCTTTTTCCCGTATCAAGTCTGCTATAGTCAAAGAATAAACATGTATATTTAGGCAAATATTCGCATAGCAATGCCAGAACATATTAAACTTGAATTGAACTGCTCGTCGAGAATATGCCGTATTTTCTTACAAACCTTCAATCTTTTTCTCGTGCCAAATTAATACGCATGGTTAGAAAAACAGTAAAACCCTATTATATATTGATTAAAATCATTAGATGACACGCAGTTATAATGAAAGAAGATTAGACAATCTATAAAAAACGATATTTATCAAAACACAGAGGCCTCTAAACACACAAGTATGAAAATATAAACAAATCTCTTATACAAATCATTTGATTTAAAATGTAAGATCCTTGTCGACCTATCACAAATATCAATCAATCATCATCTAAACAATATTTTTGAAGTTGTTTTTACCTGACCTCTTTTCCTGATTCAATTTTGAATTTATTTAGCTGCATTTGTCACAATACCTTTCCAGCAGTGTACTTTGGTTGCAAACTCATGTCCATTTTTACACACTTTCCTCTTGAAGAGGCTGCAGAGGTTTTCAATTAGGTGGAGATATTGAGAGAATAGTGGCCTATCCATGAATGAACTACCTCCAAACCCCATTTTAGACAATTTACCGTTGCATGCACACTGTACAAAAGGGGTGTGGCCTTGCATGAAGATAAATCTTGTTCGTAGGACGAGAAACTTGTTCTTAAACCAAAGCTGAGAATTGACCCCTGAAATAGTTTTGGAGTCATTTTTACGCCATTTAGTACATGCCAAAGTCCAACCGACTCATCGCCTACAATTTGATACTGAAATGTAACTCCTCCACCACCTCATTAATGCTATAGTCGTTCATGGCACAACCCATTCTGCACTCTATCCATCCGTTCTATCAAGGGTAGCTCGATACACTTCAGTAAAAAAAAAAAACATACTGAAGTTAGTCATATACTTTCAAACCCATTCTAGTCGTTTCACTTTTATGTTTCACTTTTTTTGCTTTATGTCATCGGTTCAAAGGAGGTTTGATATCAAGTCTGACACATTTGGCATTTTCACGGAGAATTTGGCATCGAGATGATTTGGACACGATAACTCGACCAAAATCCTCGAATATAGTTTTGTTTCTCATGACTGTAATTTGAGACACTTCTCCCGGTGTTATTACCCTAGACAATTCTTCATCTGATATTCTCCATGATGCATCAGTGTCTTCAACGTATTTATTTTCATTTTGAGAATTCCTGTCAGACATTTTTTTTTTTTTTTACTATTTCAAGCCTAGTACTTTATCTTCTAACTTGTTTTCACTTAATAATTCTGGGGTGGTTACCTGATAATTTGGCTCATTTGAAATTAAAAACTGTAACAGGAATGGCCACCGTTTATTCATTAGTGGACAGAATGATTTTACTTTTGGTATCTTGGTGCAGATCGGTGTTTCCAATATTGGTGTTGAATTATTTGTTTCTAACGTTTGTCACATTAAATTTGTAATGAAACAATGCTTATCCATAATAATCTGGCATGCACTGTAAGTGAAAGAGCATTTTCAATAACCCTTTGATTGGGGAAAGCATCTCAACACAGTAATTAGTTAGAGCATGTCCTCAATGTGATAGAATAAAGTCAACAATGGAACCTTAGATAACAAATGTCATTAAGCTATTACTATTTCTGAAATGTATGTTGTATTATCTGGCAGCATAGCTGATTAAAAATTGAATTACTCTACTATGGAAGTGAGGAATGTTGTTGTTTTTTTAAAAATATTTTCGTATATTGTTTCTAATCTAGGGTTCCTTTATGATATATTGTGCTGGCCCTGCACCAATTCAGGCCGGTCCTGTGAGATAGCAATCTATGACTTATTCTTGAAAACAAACCGAGAGGGACCAAATAATCATGCATTTTAGGATAAAAGCATAAAGTTTGGGAAAATTGTAGCCAAGTGCATTAGAAAAAAAAATGGAGACTGAGTCATCGTAGATTTTCAATATATGGCTACTGCCTGAGACGAATTCTTCCGGGTCGATTTTCTTATCAGCTGTGGATATTATAAGGACACAATTAGTTGTATTTATCGCAATACATAGTATGCTATTATCACAAAATGTAAAATTGGATTGGAATTTTCTGCTAAGCGGTCCCACTAGCAGTGTTCATCCCAGCTAATAAATCCTATCTTCTCCGTCTTTGAGCATAAATGCCTGGATTTCATTGCAGTTCATAAAAAAGACTGGGGATCTGTAAGATAATTTGAATGTTATCAGCATGGGATCAGAAAACTGAGATCAAATTTCGCCAGTAGCTATTCGTGTTCGGAGGTATGAGTGGTGTAATAGGAAATTGCACCGCCCAAACTCCGACGAATGCTGTTTATGTTCTCTTCTCACTAATACCTATGGGAAAGGCATGAATCCATCTCTTCCATATGTATGCAAATGCCCAAGTGTATATCTATATTCATGTGTACTTACGAATAACATCTCTATTCCTAACAACAAATGTTTTTTTCAGACAAATATATTTAGCAGTAAATTGTACTTAAGAAGAAATGGGATGTAAATAACACTGTGCCATGCATTCTTCAGTTCTTTGGTAGTTGGGATTGATTTCTAATTATTTGTTCGTAAAACGTATAATAAATGACTATCATTCCCTTTAAACTTCGCATTCAGTTGTCAATAGAGTGATATTCATTTGTAATTGTTTTTCTTTATGTGATTAAAAATGTGTAAACTTAGCCATTGTCCTATTGGAAATAAGTAGATTATAAATCATTAAAGTGCTAGTCCCAAAAGCAACGTTTGAATTGCCATGTTTGTGGTGATCAATAGATTAACTGAAAAGAGGGGTAATCAATGAATAAATTACTTCTCTTGCCTTTTTGTTCGGGCAGTGATCATTAATAAACACAGAATCTTTGAAAAACAAGCGGTGTGCAAAATAATTGCTCAATTTAGCATAGGCTTATATTGTAAATTGAACCCACTTTTAAAAAACTATTCATGCGGTGAATATTCAAGAAAACAGAAAAAAAAGACTTTTCTAGTCATAGCAAGGAGAAATTGTTTAGATTTCCAGTCCGCTGCGTACTTTGGTGTGGCCTGTACGTGTTGATACATACTTCCATACACAGCCAGCTAGCCTGCCAGACCAACTTGAAAACTGGAGAAACCTATTTTGACAGTTTTGTTTGATGGTTTGTAATAAGTAGCAGGGTGTTATACTTGTGCTAGAATGGTTTCATTTAATAGTTATTACATAATCTAACGTTGTGACTTGTCTTAACAATGATAAATCATAAAAACATTTAAACAACTTTTAGTCCATGGACAAAAGATTGAGGATTTTGATACCCCCCATATATATATATATATATATATATATATATATATATATATATATATATATATATATATATATATATATATATATAACGCTGTTTATAGTTCATTCATTTGTCGGAGCATATGTCTATTTCTTCACTATATGTATATATGTATTGACTTTGCAGACGAAGATTTTGTGAGGATTTTTCACGGCTATAGGACCTTTGAGAGCGAGGCCTATACGCACCAAAAAATGTGTACATCATATGAAAGCAAATATACACCCATTCATATATATATATATATATATATATATATATATATTGGTTAATCTAGTTATCCCAAAAGTAAAGCCTCCCTATAAACACAGCTTGTAAACCAAAATGGTGTGAAGCAAAAAAACAATTCCACCGATTAATATATACCCATGCCCCCAATATGCTGATGATTGTATGTTGACTTAGTCACCAATGGTTGGAATTGTTGAAGGTACAGGAGACAGGAGTTGTAGGAGACCGAGGAAGAAGGTGTACACTGATTCAATAACAACTCACTGCAAAACAAACATTGACCGCCCTAAGTATATATATGTATATAAATATACTAAAACAGAGCACTCTGATGGATGATGAATTGTGCATTAGAGAATATATCGCTAAATTCGGTCCTACTGACCATCTAGTTCTGCGTAGGGCAGCGGTAGAATGTCTGAAGCGAAGGTTTCGATCCTACCTCACAGTACTGAAAGGGATATTAGATAGTCTATAGCCATACCGAAGAGCAGTGATACAACAAAACATATATATACATATTACTGAGAAACTATTTGAAATATCCCGTCGTTGCACGGTCAATGTATCATTCAATTTAGACAACACAACCAGAATAAACAATTAAAATAAATGAGGCTGCTGCTGGAATCGATCCTGTTACCGATAGGGTAGCTGCTTTACCGTGATGCACTTGATGATCCCAACAAGAGAAAGATTACACATTGTACCATAATAACGAAGTTTAAGTAAAGCGTAAAAGAGCACTGAAGAAAATTACATAAATCACATTAAAAGATATTAAGGAATAAGTGGCTGAAGTGACACAAAAAACTCGAAAAAGTGTTTTAATCTTTAGAGTTCAAGGTTTTAAATCTTTCATATATATATATATATATATATATATATATATATATATATATATATATATATATATATATATATATATATGTGTGTGTGTGTGTGAGTGTGTGTGTAATTTGTACTCAGGCAGCACATTTTCATTCATACGTTCGATTGAATATGACAGACAAAAAGAATTTTTTCATTTTTTAGTAACTTTTTCTTGTTTCCGTGATTTTCGTTGAGAATAATTATTTTCCAAAAGATAAAGTGCTTATTATCATTTAAGGTGGTAACGTACACTTAATTTGGTTATATTTTGACATTTTTTGTTTCTTTACGCCGTCTTATAGAAAAAAATTGATTTCCTTTCGAATGGTATATGATAATAAGGCATTTGAGAGAGATATCCTATGTCTGACGCCATTTATACATAAGGTATTACACAGGCAGACATCAGCATCATTAATATCTAAATAAGATATATTTACATCATGTAAATATTGTATAACGTATGAAGATATGATGTAGATATTGCATGCAAAATGTGAATAATGTATTTTTGTATAATGTAAAACAAATGAGTGAAATTTCATTATTCCCAAACTATATTCTTCGAATTTTGGATGAGCCTACCTCTCTTATTCATGAACCGATTTAGATGAAATAAACATCATTTAGAAGAGAAAAGGAGTTGTCAAGACACTGACCTATTGATTTGAATTCTTTCCTTGCAAATTCTTTGTGAATATTTCAAAATTTTGATGTTTATTCTATATTTCCAAGTGCCCCCCCCTATTTTTTCAGAGAACTATCAGCAAGAATATAATCTATGTATATGTCTGGATGATGTATTCGAATTTCAAATCTTTTAATGAATTTTATCAGCTTCCAACGGTGTATCTTGCAAGACTGTATCTCATGTGTGTTAGAATTTACGGCGATAACCATGAGGATACGTATGTAGCATATTTTAAATACACAGTCCTATTTCTTTGAAATGTGTTATGAATCATTGACTTAGTTATATACAAATGGACACCATTAGATCAAATCTGATCTCTAAAGATACCAATATGTTTATACTTCCATCAAGAATAATGCCTGTAGTATGAAGAAATGAGAATGCGTACTATGAATTATCTGGAAAAACGCTACATACCTTCGCAATTTTAGCTACATCATCCGGAACACATGATAGTACGCCTTTGAAAGATACACCGTTGGAAAGCTGATGATAAAATTCCCGTTCCAGTAGTATCCGTATGTATATATCTCATTAGGGTTTCAATGTATGGTCCAAAATAGGATTTTGTATTGGAAACTTTTTTAAAAAATTCTACATACATGTCTCACCATTTTTGCTGTCTTACGGTGGACATAAGATACAGTCTTGCAAGATACACTGTTGATCAAATTCTCTTTCTAACGATACCTGTATGTATATACTTCTATCAAGAAATGATTCAACTATTCGGAGAAATGTGACTGTGTACTTGAAAGATTTTGGAAAAATTATACGTACCTAGCTTCCCATTTTTTGCTGTAACTTCTAAGAATTAAATATCACTTCTATGGTGAAATTAGGTGTAATTTTAATTCTTTATTCGTCAATTACGAAACGATATATGAAATTCTGGGATTTGCTTTATGCAAAGGATGTAAATACCCATCCCCCAATTTTCTTTGATTGTCCATTCTATTTACATTGTCTGAGCAGAGTGATATATAAATCATGTTAAATAAGAGTTTCAATTGAGTATGAAGCAATTCATAATCATTCTGTCCGATCATATAAATCCATTCCTTAATACATAAGTGTCGCGTTGAAAGAAATGCACGGAGCAGATATAGCCTGAGAATAAACGAGAATTTAGAATAAGAACAGTTATTTGGGCCTTTGCATTACCAGTGGCTCTTTAAATCAATGGCCATAGGAACGCTACTTTAAAGCTGCTACCCTATTGGTCGCAGGTTCGATTTCTGCAGTAGCCCCATTTTCTTTAATTGTTTATTCGATTGACGTTGTCTAGGTCGAGTGATATATCAACTGTATAATGACTGAGAATCATTTAATAATATTATATCACGCAATTTATATATGTATATGTATATATGTACACACACACGCATATATATATATATATATATATATATATATATATATATATATATATATATATATATATATATATATATATATATATATATATATATACGTATGTATGTGCATGAATGCCATGGATAATGCGTTAAGTAAGGTATACCTGTATATTTTTCAAGTGAAATAATCCTATACATTACTAGAATTTTTGTAATCGAATCCCGGAATATGTATTAATATTCGCGTACAGATCGTTTGATATTTATACATCAGACACACATCGTAATTCATATGGAAAACTTCTTACAGATGTTCCGGGTGACTCTTGCCGAAATATAAATCTTTCCATTCATAAAGTGTGAATCATGCTAAAATGCACTGAAATGCATTTTCTGTTAGCCTTCTCGATCTCTCCATTCCCCTTCAATCTTCCCTCACGATTTGTACTCTGAAAGATAAAATTAAGTTACTTCCAATTGATGGTGACGCCTGCGCAGTAGTGCATCCACCTCAATGTTTCACCGAAGCTAAGGTTACTGCCAAGATAAACGGTTTCCCTCTGAGTTATCTCGTACCGATTGACCCCTCTTTAAAGGTCGGGAGCTTCAAGCTGGCGACAAAGGTTGTTGTCTATCTTATTGCGACTAATTATCGAGTGAAATAATAATTAAAGGGTGGACAAAGGAGAGAGTCTAAACTAAGATAAGAAGAAACGGATCAGTGGAATAAGAAAAGGAGGGAGAAAATGAAAATGAATGAATACATCGTGAAAGGTGGTGGTGGTGGGTGAAAGAGGATGAAAAGGTAATGGGGGGGATAAAGGAAAGGGAGATATATCAAAAAGAAATCAGAGTTGGGGTAGGGTAGGGAGGATGGAGCTGAAGTAGGAGGAGAGAGCAATAGGGAGAGATAAAGAAAGACCGAAGGAAAGGAAAAGGAGAAATTTGATCTTGTGGGAACGAAGAAAGAGCTATAGAGGTTTCAAATATAGAAAGGAGAAGGGAAAAAAAGAAAACACGAAATTGCGTGAGAAGGGTAAGATGGGATGATGATGAGAGTAATAAAGAGAACTGGGTGCAAATAGAGAGAAAGGAGAGAAAAAGAAAAAAAAATGAAAGGCCAGAAAAAAAGGTAAAAAATTTAAAAAATGAAAAAAATAAAAAATAAAAAAAAGAGAGAATAATTCAAATGGAAGAAAGAAAGAGATTGAGTTCGATTATACCAATGATTAATCACTAACTATAACGGATATCATTCATTACATTTTCGATGATTATAAAAAATAATTCGGCAAATGAACATTCACAGAAAAATGGAAAACTTCATTTGCACCAATGGATTAATTTCTTTTGTTATCGACGGACATTTTGTACCTTTTTCTTTCTCGTTTTACATATTATACGCGTTTTTGTCGCTTCGCGTAATCTGTTTTTTTTTTTTTCTATCCAAGTAACGAATATTTTTCATTCCGGTCATTTACGATATAAAAGAACCTAAATATTAATTAACACTTGAACATAATGAATAAAATACTAGATACGTGACGTATTCTCTGCAATCAATTCACGGCGACAAATTTCCCTGTAACTAATTCCCCGGCCATGATCCAGGATGTGCAATTTCTGTGAGGTCTTTTGAATAGTTAAACAGATAGAAAAGACGAAATAGTTCATGGAATCATTATATACGTACATAACTCATTTCTTTCAGCAGCTCTTTCTTTAATTCCTGTCTACTGACAATCCTGCCCCCATCCCCCTATTTTCAATGTATTACCATTGTAAAATCACGCCTCGTATAGCTTTCTGGAAAAACTTTCCCCAATTGGTTGTATGTCTTTCAGGTCAGATTTAATATAGCGTTTCAATTAACACATTTCTAACTTTTGTTTCTACTATTATTTATTGGCTTAAATTGTTTCATGACTTTGTAGTCTTTTATTTCATCAACACAAATCAATGATCGGCCTGCCGTTGTTCATAATTACATCATGGTCGTGATTATATTAACAGCAACCCTTGCTTTATTCAGTTTGTGCATTTTGCTCTATTTTGTGCTTTACATCTTGTTCACGCATGCAGAGGAAATATCTTCATTTTATTTATTCTTTATTAGAAACCGTCAGTCAAACCTGTCAACATACGTTTCTCCAGTTTCAAGATTAGTCTGGCTGGGTGGCTATTTATCGCGCGTTCAGGTCGCACCAATAGAGCTAGAATGCTGAAAATTCAAACATTTACTCCTTATCATGTATCAACAAAATGTTCTTCCAAGCCTTCCCCTAAAAAGAAGTTTTCAGGGGGGAGGTGTCAATTTACCATGTACGTTTATGCTTAACTGATCCCTTTGTTTGCATCCATGTGTCCTTTTGGAAAAACAGGCAATTTGCTGATCATTGCCGGAACAAAAGGCGAGGGACGTACCTTATTCATTGATCACCTCTATTTTCCAATTTCTAATCGATCATTCCCCGAAAGGCATGCTACCAAATGACGTTGGGTACCAGACAGTTTCTTTTGAGTGATTAACCAGACTTGTTTTATTACGCTCTTTGCTATTCTCTTTCATGTCTCGTTCTATTTTGTCCGATTCTGTTTCTGATTTATTCCCTTGCATTCTTCTCTTCTGTGCCGTTCTCTTCTGTCCGATTATGCTTTTTATTTACTCTATTTGTAGCGAACAGAAGTGATTGGTACTGCTCCAAGATCAGGAATGACAAAAAGGAAAAAAAACCCAAAACCATTTAACTTTGCTCAAATACTTGGAAATCAGATTAGAGAGACTAGGCGGTAATCCCACCTGAAATAAATTGAAATTCAAAAATTGTTTCAACCAATTACAAAAAGGCAAATCATATTTATTGACCAATCAGAATGGGCATTAACCCGTTCCACGGACTCACTTCTGAAGCCTCTGAATTTAGATAAATAGATGAAATAAAGGTTTTTCAGTCTGTGTACATTCGGACGACTGCACCACCGAGAACCTAAAATACATTCTACTTCTTACACTTGGGGCAGTCATACTAATCCATTCCTGATTTGTTTTGATTAGAAAGAGACCGAATTAGTATCTCTACCAGCAAATTCTTTTTCACCTTGCACCACTGGCTGGGCGACAGAGGAAAAGGAACCTATTCTACTTCATACTCCGTTGAGGTAGTAAAGGATTAACTAAGTGAGCCTGTCTCTCCTCTTTGCGTGCTGACTGTGATGCTGATGATGATATTTGCAATTGAAATCAACCTCTCGTGTGATTAATTTCGCTACATTCATCATCATCAGCCTTGTAGCGTCTGTTGTTGGACAAACACCTTCACAAAGATTCACCTGACTGCTCTATCATGGATGCTGCGGAGCCAGTGAATCTTTATTTATTTAGCTTATCACGCCATCTTACTTCCAGTAAACGTATGATCTCTGAGGATCCAGGTTGTAAGTTGTGATGTCCAGGGGTTGTTTGATATTCTTGCAATATGACCAGTTCATTGCCATTTGTGTCTTTTACTGGACTATATGATATGCTTGAATTCTGTCTTTTCTTTAATAAACTGCGCTCTTATAATCTCTCCATGTAAGGATGAGCATGATTCTCAGCCATACCCGTTACATGGTACTCAGTTTGAGGATCGATGCTTTAGCTATATTCCAGGTTTCGATTCCATAGGAAACTATCAGGAGGGGGATAGGTTGTATACCCTTATTTTTAAGAAAGGTGTTGTTAGCATGAAGATTCGTTGTCCTGAGCAGATGAAGTGGTGTACATCCTTCAGCTCAGTGTTTTAATCGTTGTATTCTTGTCCTGAACATGTTTGATGTGCATGACATTTGTTTTGTTTAAGTTTATGTGGAGACTAACATTCATCATGAAGGTTTTTAGCAAAGACGACAAAGCTCTCAGCAAATCTGAGAACAAATAATTTCTTCAGCCTCACAAGGGTAACTGCTTTGGGTTTTCAATGCCGAATGTTTTGCTATTTTATTTTAGAAAGGTTGTGTTCCAAAGTGATAGAGAGTCCAAGAGGTTGTATGAAATTTTTTCATAGTAATTTTTTCCAAAGTTTTTGTTGTTTGTGATGGTTGGTGCAAGATCGAAGAGCGTGCAGTGATTAAAGTTCGTGTGAACAATCGCCAAAGCAAAGAAGAGGGTCTTTTTTATGAATCATGTGAATTTATGGGAATGTAAATTCATGTGTTTAGATGCATTGCGTCTATAATTGGATAGGACGCTTTCTGGCCCAGACAGAGGAACTAAGATGTCAAACACGCCCAAGTGTTGGCCTGTTTGGATTTTTATCTGTCTGGGCATCGCGGCCGGTTGTCTGTCTTTGGAGAGACTGTAACGAAAAAAAATTGTCTCCTCTTGTTCCATATCGATTGCATTTAGGTGATTAGATCTTAAGCCATAAAAGGTAAAATAGATCTTGGCTTATATTCTATTCGCTCATTCATTTATCTACTTTAAAGTCGTAAAAGAAAATCCATTGGAATTTTTTTCATCTCTGATGAAATCTCCCTTGTGAATTGTTAGTTGGATATTTTTTCTTATTCTTAGCTCATATTTTATTAATCCATCTACTTCTTTGTTTATCTGTTCATCTACGTAATTATTCGCCATGCACTTACATAATTTACATCCATACCCGCACATTACAATGTGCTTAATAAATAACTCTTTTATTCATAAACCTTTCCATAAAAAAATAAAAATGTCTTGCACTAAGGGGACAATGCTGCGATGGACAATATCAGATGACCACTACGTTTTATGATACGATTTATATCAAACTGAACATAATATTCTTGCAACATTATTTCTTTCTGCTATATTGGAAATGATTGTGTAAAACACCCCTATTAACATTTTTATCACATGTATATAAATTCGGACAGTCTTCTTGATTTCGTCTATAAAAACCTTTTCAATTTTGATTTATTGTGTGTACGGAAAATCTATGTTTATTGCACATAAAAAGCTTCTGAGTAATTCATTCCATTTAATACAGCTCATTGCCTTACATGACTTGTTCAACTTCTTCACTGCTTCAAACTGTTAACGACTGAGGGGAAGTAGCTCGGTAATGAAACCAAGTAACCAATTGCTTGCAAGCCAGTCAACCTATACTAAGCAGGCATTTCCGTAATAAAAGTTTCAATTAGAAAAAAGCCACGATTCGTGCTTTTACTGAATTTATTACTGTTAAACCGAGACAATTTTATCGAGAACGTATATTATCAGCAAAGGATCGTTGAGAAAAAATGGATGCTCCGGATGGGTCATATTTTGATTAAATATTGTCCTTTTTTTTTGTTTATATCATCTTTCAACTCATAATAAAAAAAACAAAAACAAAAACAAACACTCTAAAGCATTTTCTAAAGGAAGAAATTAAAACCAGTCTGGTAAGTCACTTGAAAGAAAAAGTCACGTGATCCGCGGTTTGCAAAATGCCAGGTTGGGGTTGTTCAATTGAAAATGATGGGAAAAAAAGGGTGATCGATGAATAAGTAACTTCCGCCTTCTACTGGGAAGTGATCATTAAAAGAATTTAATTGAATAAAAGACGAGCGTGAACGATGTCACGCACAAAGTACGGGTCAGTTCAGAATAAAGACACGTCAGTAATTAAACGACCCACTTTTTCAACTTATTTGAGTGATAAATTACAAAAAAATTCATATAAAAATGGGTAATTCGTTAAATGTTCGACACAGTAGCTGCATTGGTGTGGCCTGTATGCGTGACACTTACGTAACCAGCCAGCAGGATGCGCTTATGAACTGAAGAGATCTTTGTTTATTTTGATTATGTTGATACTGACAGTTTTAGTTGACAGTTTCAAAAAAGATTTGAAAATGGTAATGACTCTTTATTAAGAAAAATGTTATCCCTTATTTTATATCTTTGGCTTTGTAATTAATTTTTCGAATAATTTTCAGCCTGTCCGTTAAATTTTTGCTGCGAGTAACTTGGAACTCATACAATTTTCGTTTCCTTCACATCATACATTTCGAAGGGGCTGTAAAAACATTTCTTTACTTTGTGCCAACCACTTATGAAATCCAAAACACCTCTGGCTAAACTGTCATCAAAAAGGAATACTGCGAGTGATATTGAAGCTTAATTAACTCTATATTCGCCTCGGGTGACTAGAAGAGGATTGCTACTCTTAGTGTTGGTTCAGTGACAGATAAAAGGAAATAGAAATTCAATAAAAGTACGGTCTTATTCACATCACGTGAACTTAGGACAGTTTTATTTGCCCAACCCTTGTGATTTTCGCGCAGTGAATCAAAAGTGGCTACTTTTGAATTTTTGAAACTCCGTACGGATTAGTGGATAGCTTAGTATATTTGTATGTCTCTGGTCTCAGTCAATTCATATCAATCAATGTTAACGTATCGAACCATCTATCTATTTATCCATCTTTCTTCTTATCTCCTATTCGTATACATAAACTGAATCTATTATCAGCTATCTAAATCTATCAGCCAATTCTTATCCATCTATCTGGCATCTTCTCTCACTCTCTTTCTCCCCGTCTTTATCTCTGCTCTCTCTCTCAGCTGATTTAATAAGTCGACAGAAATGGGCAAAATCACGAAGCCTTTTAATGTATCTGAAATGTGAATTTGTTCCTGGAGTCTCCGAAATCATCAAAAAGGAAATATATGAAAAGAAATTTTCTATTAACTTTCTGAGATTACCCTATAATTTTGTAAGCTTGGTGTTCTTAATGTCTTAAATTTATAGATTTTCTGAGATTCCTGACGATTAATAATCCGAATGAGTCCATTATTCAAAAGAGCCAGATGTGGCTGATGGAGGGAAAGTATTGTAGTCTTGTCTGACTATCACGCTCTACTACAAACTCTGAGAAAGTAAATTGAGCTGGTCTGAAATTTCCATAACAGGATCGAAATATTACGGTAACGATTATTCAAAGCTGAGTTCCTGGATGCTGCAAATCCAAATTGCACTTGAAGCGTTCGGATCAGGTTCGTTGTAAGTATCGGGAGAACGTGACAATTTCTTGAACCATCTGCACTTGCACGTGAGAATCTCTGCATTAAATTTAACCTGTCTCAAATTTCACCCCGGGGGAGGGGGATGAAAAATGACTATACCAAATATGAAATCATAACCATTGACGTGATAAATCAGACTCATCGGAGAAATTTAGTTTCTTACTCTTCAATTCAGTTTTGAATATCCACCCTCGTAGATTTGTATGAATGAATACTCATACGAACTCAGACTCCCTGAATTAAAACTATTTTTATTGGGACCCTATTCGGATGGAAGGTGGAGTCATAACTTCCCTCTGGTAATAAATAAATGTATTTTCTCAGTTCCTATTTCATAAGCTCTTCTTAAGCAGGGAACAGAATCCACATTTACAGAAAGTCATCGTGAGACAGGAGACGGTCGTTAATTCCCAACCCCAGCCCCCTTTTTGTCCGATGCCAATCGCATCTGCCACTACAATTCAAAATTAATCAGATAAATTCTATTATCGCATTCTCGTCGATTAACACTCATCTATCATAATTCCCTTGCGACATTGCAGGTATCAATTTATACAGTCAGAATGCACAAAAGAAAATATGGTGTCTTTCAGTATGTCAGGCAAATCCGTCCCGCTTGGAGATTTGTCCACTTTGTCGGCCATTATTCATATTCCTTGAAGCTTTCGACTCTCAATGGGTGACGGCTTTGCATCTGGTTGGGGACGGGGATTATGACACGGGAGATTAGTGAGGCACTTGTCAGGCCACGTAAATGATGACCTGCTGTATACGTTCATCCTTGTGGTATGCATCATTCATGAGTGATGACGTATACCAGACCAAGAGTTTGTATCGTATCGATAAAGAACAAAGATACAATGAGAAAATGAATTCCGGCTTGCGTAGTTTTCATCTTACTCAATTTACAACTTACACTTGTTGCGTGACCTGAAAATTTGGTTCTCAGATGAGCCACCGATCCAATAACGGCTTCAGTACTCCACGATTTTCGTTTTTTGAGCCGATGCATGTACACTTGTGATAAAATGCATGGCGTTGCAATGCTTCCATTTATAGGGATAGGCTGAACTGAATTAATACTTTTGAAAAATCTTGGAGACAGGAAATAGATAAAATCGACCCATAGATCATTTATACGACGTTAGAGAAAACGTAAGGCTAAACATTGCTGTTTTACATATAAATACTATAAGAGCCTAAAGGCTGTTGACTACTATCAGGAATTCACGCCAGAGATTATCACACACACACACACGCACACTTGCATATATATATATATATATATATATATATATATATATATATATATATATATATATATATATATATACACGTCGTATTTCATATTAAGCAATAGTGAGTGACTTTAAGGATTGAAATATTTATTTAGTTAACTAAAATAGTTCATCAGTATCAATATAACATCTTATATGTAAGTATTAACTTGTCCGGCAAAAACACTCAGTTAAGTGGCAACAATTAATAGAGACTAACTTACCAAGTACTTTTCCACAATTGTCAACGTCTCACAGATATTCACTAAGCTCAATCCAGTCTAGCACCATGCAACAAGTGTGGGACACACAGTGTGGGTTGTACCCACTAAGTTGCTTAGGATTTGTATGACCAGCGTCGCAAATTTCCTGCTATGGTAGTTACTTAGTATTCACAAAGTTTCGTTTAGTAAGGCTCAAGGACATATATATGAGAAACCCAATGCAGATCGAACTCACTACAGTAGTAATGGACAAAAAGATTAAATTAGTAAATAAATAAATAATGATTTCGAAACTTTTAAAACTCGATGACCCCTTCTATAAAGGGAATATTCATTTTCAGACAAATAATAATGATCATGAGTCATTATTATATATTCATTTAAAATAGTTTTCATGTTTCCAATTCTATTACATGGTACATGTCTGTATATAATGATCACGTTTTTTGATTGCTGTGCATTGGATAATATTGTTTCTCTGTCACAGGACTCGCAATTGCTGGTTCAGAAGGGACGCTACTATGAACCCCAAGCATTATCTTACAGATCTGCTGCGGTCCCAGGCCCAAGTTTCGAAACTGCTGTTATAAAGGATTAGCTTGCTAATCACTACTACCCGGTCAAGTACGGAGAAACCTAAACTTTCACAAATATCTGAAATAGGGAATCATTTTTAGTACTGAAGCTCAGATACTACGCTATATTCTGGATTAAAGACTTGAGATACAGTAGGAAGTATAAATTGTCAGAGAACTTAATGCAAGTATTCCGGTGATTACATATTAGAAAAAAAATGGTATCTATCTTCTCATTCGATCCGTATTCGCCTGGTTTTGTAGGATTCCAGGAATATAATCGAAGAATTCCACCAAAATCGCATAAAAACTTTTGGTCCTTCAAAGGAAATAGAGATGAAACTCTGACGTTAACTTTCGGAGTTGCATCTTATCAGAAATCTAAGATGTAGACCTCTCGTAATAATCTACTTGTGAGAAACTACGCTCGGGGCAACTCGTTACAAATTCATTCCTGTCTCAAAATCTATTAGGATAGAATCTGGATTGTTCGTCTGACGCTAGTGGGAATAATGAGATTTCTGGGGAGTGGGAACGGATGAAATAGACAAGTAGAATTTAATGTAGTGAGCGAATTATATAACACCTCGATTTTGATTCGGGCTAGTCAAAATTGAACTTGAAACTGAACAATCGAATCCACACATCATACGCCATAGAATCAACTCTATGCCAGACTGCACAATTCTACCACAACAAGTCTGATCCCCACTAAGTGCCACTATGCTTTGACCCTGTGGTAGAGTATGTTGTGCTTAGTGAATGTCTTCATATGGTTACATGTAGCTCCTTTGAAACGCTAGTTTTAAACCTCACCTTGGAAATCATTGCTAGTGAGTTCGATCCTCATGGGTTCTAAAGTCTTGTACTCTGTGTGTCCGACAAAACTAAACTCAGTAAATGTCTATTCATGTTCATTTCTGAAGAATCCTTGCGGAGCGTTAAGACCCAACCACACCAAACAAACAGAGAATCGCTGTGGTGACACTGCTGTAGTTTCTGTGACAAGTATGATTTTACAGCGTGTTAACCATGCCCAACCCTCCTCTACGATATGGGACCCAAGTTGAACCCCCTTACAGCGATAAAAGGTTCCAATCTTGCTGTTATTTACCCATAGGTTGTGAAGAAGTGGATTCATGCTTTTCCCGATGCATTAGTATGAAGTGAACAGAAGCAGCGTGTGCCGAAATTTGAACCCGGTTAACTGAATTCCCTATTCTGTGTCCATAACCATTACGGCCAAATTGAGTTGGATTCACCGGATCTTGCACGATCATCAAAGTTGAGCAACGTCGAGCCTGGTTGGTACCTAGTTGGGCAACCATCAATGGATACCAGGTATAGCAAACAACTTGGGAAGCATTACTAGCAGTCGTGCTGATCTTCAAACAATGAACTGTTCTCTTCTTTAGAAACTTTCAGCATGGTTGATTGGATGGGAATTGAACTTGAGTACAACACTTCGTCCATATTAAACGTCAAGACATAGCAGCTAAAATCTGTTCACCATTGCCAACCTTGGCTGCTGAGTGGGGGAAGGGGTCTCAAGAACAATTATACCAACCCACACCCCCAAACTTGATAAATAGCAACTTCGTAATGATATGAAATAAATCGTTATCCGTCCAAATAAGACGCGAAAATTCAATTGGCGGTATATTATAATTCTCCTACTTGGACGGAATCCCACCATTTATTTTGCCTGTCAAATGTCATTCAGATCATCTGTTATAATTATCGTGTAATGACAGCGTTTCATGAAGTTCAAACTTTGGCTTCTGTTTAAGTATCCGACTCGACTGATGTTTTACAAACCACAAATCAAATGAAAAACAAATTGAAAATTCTATGTGATGACAATTAACGAAGACAAACCAAGATAGAAATACCAAGTCTGGTACTCATAACCACATGACAGATTATATACCAACCAGGCAACTAGGTCGAGCCTCATTGACGCGCCCCCTGATCTCAGCCCTATAATCCATCATTGGATAAAGTGAGGTCAAATCACGTCAAATATCTTAAAGCATTTCAGGCCCTATACTCCTATGCTCTCTGAATGATGGATATAAATAGAATAAAAGAGGAGATATTGAACGTATTTTTTGATGATGCAATACTAATATGAAGAATGCTAATCATATCAGATGACACAATCATTAGTAGAAAGTAGAAAAGGGTAGATGGCTCTTTTCAAAAGAAAATACTTAGCCTATCTTTAACTCCTGGGTCATGGGTCAGCCGGGCTTCTAAGATCGATCTTTTCCCTGTCCCCTTCTCGTTGGCCTTAGATTCAAGGTTAATTCTCATCAATCACCGCTCATATTTGGAAATATATCTATTTCCGATGGGGAGATTTGATTCTTGTTTATTTTCGCAAAATCTATGACACCACATTGCGTATTTGTTCGCTGATTAACAATGCTCTCCATTTTGAAATAATTTGGACATCTTATTCTAACATGCTAAAACCAGCAAGTAAGCAGCAGAGAGCAGACATTTACAAAAGTTGGTTAAAAAACAAATATGATTCATGTTCCCTTACATAAGAACTACCTTAGTGTTGCAATAAAAATCAATACAAATAAGATGGAAAAAGAACTGATCAAAATATATAATGATAGATATTTCATTGATTTCGATAACTTAAGACAATTATTTTACTACTACACAATCTCTCCCTTATTTTGTTACCAGAAAAGTCAATCATTAAGTGTGGCACGATCACCTTATAGGCATATTATTGAAGCAGGGCCTCAGAGAGGAATTTTATAAAGTGGAGCAAAGCAATTTCCGACCCTGCTACGTGCACACCACACAATCACCCTTGTACTTCAGCCATCCGGTTTTTATCTGCCTTTACCCTTTCAGCACGCTATTCTATATCCGCTCACCGGTAAATCATAGTCAATCTATTTTATTAATAAACTTATCGTATTGACTAAAAAGTTCAACTCTTGGACTCCTTTAACTCTCTCAGGTCTCCTGTGGCCCACCGGGGCCTTGCACGATTCATCGGCTGAAACGCATTCTCATAGACCCTGTGTAGAGGGTAAAATGCCGAGGGAACTTCAATCGATTTTCTTTCGTCTTTGTCTATACTGACCATATCATATTATACACGAAGTGGTAACTGATCGCGAGCGTGAACAGGAGTTTTCAGTCTATACTGATAAATGTAATGCAATTAAATCAGACAGGGCATTACTTATGTGTGCAAATGTTATGAGTCCATAATATTATATTTGTATTTAATAGTTTGCCAAAACCTCTCCTCTATTGGGAACAAAATATTGGTGATGTTTCAATCAATCTTGCTTCTTCAGCGTCAGTGATGTTTATAACAAACATTACCCGAAGTGGCTACTAATCTTTGGCTTGAATAAGAGTTTTTGGGACTCATTGAGAGACGATCGAATTGATCTTAAAATGAAAAGGATCTCGTGATAATCACCCTGGGAGCTAAAACATGATAACGTATGATAAGCTCTCAAACTTAGAACCCTGCAACGTGTACAGGAAAAATCTAAGTATTACATGACAAAAGTTCACAAAAAGTACAATGAATTAGAGAAAAACTGATATCAGGGATATTCGTGTAGACTTTAACAAACCTGAATGGTAATAGACAGGGTTTGTTGCCAGGACATCAGACAACCACTGGATATGAATCCACATGGGTGTCTAGGATTGAAGGCCTGTGTCAAACTGAAAGAAGCTTAGCAAATACACATACACATACTAACATTCTCATTATGTGTATCAGTTTGTCTCTTTTCGACGGCAAATCAACGGGAACGATGTATTGTATATATATATATATATATATATATATATGTGTGTGTGTGTGTGTGTGTGTGTGTGTGTGTGTGTGTGAACTGCATTATATTACATAGGAACTCTTATCTGAAATGATCTCTGTCGATCCACAATTGATATATCGCTTAGTAAAGACAGAGTAAATAAGCAGAGAGAATATACATGTCAATGGATAGAAGGGGGCTACTACCAGAAGAACAGAAAGGGTGTAGGATAGGAACCAAAGGGGCAAACGATTTACTCTACATAGACCAGATGATCTTAAAAGAAGTAAGGAAAAGGAGAAAGAATATCGCAATGGGATGGATAGATTACAAAAAGGCATACGATATGATTCCACATAGCTGGATACTTGAATGCCTTAGAATGTTCAAAATTAGCGAACCGGTGGTTAAATTCATTGGTAATTCGATGAAAAACTGGAAAGTAGATTTGACAGCCGCAGGGGACAAACTAGCCGAGGTAGGGATAAAAAGGGGAATCTTCCAAGGAGACTCGTTGTCCCCACTATTATTTGTTCTAACAATGATACCGCTTAACAGAATCCTGAGAAACAGCAAAGGATACCACTTCTCTAAAACAAAAGGTAAGGTCAACCACTTAATGTACATGGACGATATTAAATTGTTTGCAAAAAACAGGGGAGAGCTTGAGACTCTGTTCAACGAAGTAAGGGAATATAGTGAGGACATAGGAATGGAGTTTGGGATAGAAAAATGCGCAATCATGGTGATGCATAAAGGAAGGCTTTCAATGACTGAGGGAATTGAACTTCCGGACAACAACAAGATTAGGGCATTGACTGCACAAGACCGATACAAGTACCTAGGTGTCCTTGAATGTGACACGATAAAACGGGAAGAGATGAAGGAGAAAATTAAGAGAGAATACCTCAGAAGGATAAGGAAAATATTAGAAACCAAATTAAATAGCAGAAATCTAATAAAAGGAATGAACACCTGGGCTGTGTCAGTAATTAGGTATACAGGACCATTCCTAGGATGGACAAAGGAAGAGCTCCAATCAATGGATAGGCGAACAAGGAAACTTATGACGATGCATAAAGCATTACATCCTAGGGATGATACAGATAGGCTATACGTTAAGAGAAAAGAAGGTGGTAGGGGGCTCATCAGCATAGAAGATTGTGTCCAGAGAGCTAAAGTAGTCCTAAATAGATATGTGCAAACAAATAGTGAAGAAATCATAAAGAGCGCGAGGGATAGTGCGACAAACAATAAAGTAGAAAACAATGGAACAGTACAGCAAACTAGAAAAGAAAAGTGGGAAGGGAAAAAATTGTACGGCGAGTTTAAAAGACAGATAAAAGAAATAGCAGACGAGAAATCATGGACGTGGTTACGAAAGGGAAACCTTAAGAGAGAAACAGAATCGCTCATCATGGCAGCCCAAAACAAAAGCATAAGGACAAACTACATAAAAGCAAAAATCGACAGAACACAGACAAACAGCAAATGCCGCATGTGCGGTGAAAGAGATGAGACAGTAAACCACATAACTAGTGAATGTAGCCAACTCGCCCAGAAGGAGTATAAGCATAGATACGATAGAGTAGCAACGATGATACACTGGGAACTAAGTAAACAAATGGGATTCAAACATGGGGAAAAGTGGTATCAGCACAGGCCAGAGGCAGTTTTGGAGAATGACACCCACAAACTACTGTGGGACTTTGACATCCAAACTGACCACCTCATCCAGGCAAGAAGGCCGGACTTAGTAATAGTAGACAAAAAAAGGAGGGCCTGCCAAATAGTAGACGTTGCTGTACCTGCAGACCATAGAGTAAAAAAGAAGGAGGGTGAGAAAAGGGAAAAATACCAGGACCTAGCAAGGGAGTTAAAGAAAATGTGGAACATGAAAACCAGGGTAGTACCGGTCATAGTGGGCGCACTAGGAACTGTCCCCAAAACGCTGAGGGAGAGACTGGAGGAGATCGGGATTAGGGGGAGGATAGAGACCGTACAGACCACAGCACTGCTGGGCACTGGACGGATACTGAGGAAGGTGCTAGAGATATAAGGACTGCAACGAAGCGTAGCTCTGTCATGATATGCGAAAGAGAGAGGAGACGTTAGCTGAAGACCTGGGGAGACTTATTGTCACTCAGCCTTCAGCGATAACCACTGGGCAACCGGTGTGAAACTGTAAATCGCAGAATTACTGCGATCTATGAGTACGAGGAGAGGAGGGCTGGAGACTTGAGGAGACTTGCTGTCACTCAAACTCCAGCGGTTACCACCAGGCAACTGGTGTGAGATTCCGAAATGATAATAATAATAATAATAATAGTAATAATAATAATAATAATAAAGATGATGATAATAAAAATAATAATAATATTTGAACAAATTGGGGCTGCTGCAGAAATCGAACATGCAACCGATAGGATAACACTTTCAACGTCGTGTTCCTATTGCCATCGAGTTAAACAGCCTCTGGTTACGCACAGGCCTCAAAAGGCCCAAATAACTGTTATCAGCCCTAAATCTTATCTTTTAATATCTGATGTGACAGTTATGTATTGAGAAATGTATATATATGATCCGATAGAATTATTATGAATTGCATTATATTATGTGGAAACTTTTCGTTACACGGTTAATGTATTACTTCATCAACCGTGTAACGACGGGATATCCTTCCAAATAAGAGTTTCAATATAATATAATTTAATTTAAAATCATTCTGTCAGATCATATATATCTGTTTCCTAATATATATATATATATATATATATATATATATATATATATATATATATATATATATATATATATATATATATATATATATATATATATATATATATATATATATTGAACTAAAGTACCCCTCGAAGAATGAGAAAAATCTGGGTGATTTGCGAATTAATATTAGTAGTGCAAGGTCTGCCACCACAATCACACATATAATGAACTACTTTCATAAGGAAGATTATTATCAAGTACTGATTATGGAGTAGTGTCCATATTTGTTAAACTATTTATTTGTAAATGCGTTAACATCTAGATGCAATCAACATTTCAAAATCAATTTTCCTTATGGTCACATCAAATTTCACTATTTCCTTTTAAACGATAACCCAAACAAACACCAGGATATCTAGTATCTTATCTTGTTATAAATGAGCAAGCGTTCGTCCGACTGTATGTGCCAGTCTACTGCAATAATCAGTCAATGGACACGTATGAAATTTGTTGCGTCTTTTAAAAGATAAAAGCAAGATTTTAGATGCTGATTGTGTAAAAGGGCAGGCATTCCATACTTCTTTAGGGATACTTCCTATCATTTTGAGAAGCTCAATTAAAATTAAAAGAGCTTTTAGATGAAGTTCTAATAATAGACAAAGAAGCTATGGAAAACTGATTAACCAAGAGAGGAGTCGAAAACATCCATATCGTGTGTGAAACTTACATTATGAGTGGTGCTTCAAACAAAAAAAAAATTGCTACCGACAATACCGAAAAAAAAAGTCTTTACATATGGATAGAACACCCACAGAAGGCTGTAGAATGGTTCAGATGAAACGCTGTGGGAACATAGCAAGAATAATGAGCTCAGTTGTCCGAAAAAAAATAGAAATAATTTTTTTCTTTCACTATTTTTAGCCCGATAATCTTGTGTCGTACAAAGCTCAATAAATATCCATATCTTCGACTTTGAACCGAGGCAGAAGAACCAACTGTCATGATGGTCTGGGTACTACGTCATACCCATAAGGTATTAATATCCATTTAATGGACTCTCACTGTTGGGGTCAGTAAGTGCCCCTCAAACGTCAAGCATATTTAACCTTCTCTCAATTCTCATTCGCACCCTACCAACAACCGACCTCACAACTCCGTTTCAAAACTAACAGAGCCAACACCAACTTGAGTCTCGGCACACTTTCTTTCTGGTGAGAAATCCGACACCCGCCCTCCGCACTTCTTGCTTCGGCGTTTCTTCCATGCGAACGGACATCTGAGTGTGGATGTCAGCCGAAGTTCGCACCCTAATCAATCACACGCACCAAAGAAATGGAAGGACAGGGGATGTTAGGCGTGGTCGTTGATCACATAAGATGCTGCAGTCTTTACTCGCAATCTCCTTTCCACCTGCTCTTACGGGAAATAGAACAGAGTCGATTGTCAATTGATGACATTTTGGACGAGGAAGCGGCCAACCAAAAGAACAAACATGGTATCACAATCTTTCTCACTTTGCATCAATTGTTACCGATTAGGTTTTGTAATTCCCTCAAACGTGCGTATCCCATTAGTCTGTTTGTTTCTGTCTTTCACTGTCCATAACTCATGCAAGATCACCCAGGTACTACATTTTGATCCGAGGAATAACTAGGGATCAAGTGGAATTAAGGCTCCTTCGGATTCCAAGACTTCCTTCTATATATACTCTTGCTAACTTACAGATCTTTACATTATTATTTGACTTTTCACACCAGCTAATTCTGGTAGATTTTACTGAGTATCGAGTGACGGCAATTCTCTTCTATATTTCCACGATTTTTCTCAGTATTCTTGCTGGTTTTAGCAATGCATTCGACTGGATGGTTACAGAAATTCTTGGGTCATATTCAAATATAAGTAAAAAAACGAATCGTCAGAAACTATCTTATGAACGGGAAAATCACAGTTTTTCCAGCAGTGGATAAATTGTTACCTCTTTTAGACACTTGAATATCTTGCAGATATTACACCAGTTCATTGGGTGGCTATAGGTTGTGTTATGTATAGGGTCGTCTCCTAATTGTTTATACCTTGATACTTGTTAGTTCTCCATTAATCTTATAAAATCCCTTGTCTAATACACTCAGTATTACTCTTAGGAATGGCCCCAAAGCAAATATGTCATCGGTGGCGTAGAGCGCAAACACGAGTCCTTATCAATGTAAGAATAGGTAAAAATGTTGAGCTACTCGGTAATTTGTCTTGATGATAGTGGCTACACTTCAAAATCATTTGTAAAGGCAATACTATAATTGCTCAATCACTACATCGGTTATGTATTCCATTTATACCACAGAATTGTATCATTAATATTGAAGTATTGCATTTAACCGTCTCAGTCCTATTTAATATTTGCTTAATTAAAGTTTCCAACAGTAATAATGCTTTAGAGATATGAGGTATGCTTAATTAGTGGGTCATAGGCGCATCATTTTATCTTAATTAGGTAGCCTCTGTTAGTCCAGTAAAATAGATAATCCGATACCGTTATGTAATGAAGGTGCCGGAAAATCGGTAGTCACCTGTATATGGATGAGGTCAAGACTTGCTCTTGATTGAAGGGTAGGCAGGCAAAGAATGTTATGATAGTTTAGCTGTCATCAGTCTTTGCCCTATCAGTGCGGGTGTTAAGAAAATAAAGCAATGTACCCGATCTCATCGATGAATACAAATAATCTGATTTCTGAAGTAATGCTATTCCTTGATCAGATTCAACACGCTTATACTGAGATAAGTAAAACCGTTTAGTTTTGTGTTAACGTGGAAGAACCAAGAAAGAAAAGACAAGAAGAAGAAGAAGAAGAAGAAGAAGAAGAAGAAGAAGAAGAAGAAGAAGAAGAAGAAGAAGATGCTGAGCTTTAGTAATTCCCTTCATAAGATGTTACATACAAGTTGCATTCCGTAAAGCTCTGCTTATGAAACTAATCTCTGAAGCCATTGTTAATGAGTTCGTTCCTTGTGGTTTACCCACTCATGATGGCCTAGTGAATAGCAACTCCATAATCATCGATCTGTGTTGAAAAACTTATTTCAAAACCATAACCCAAACTGTCAACATATGTTTCCTCACTTTCTAAGTGAGTCTGTAGGGCTATACATGTCTATGGGCATGTGTCACGCCCATGATCCGCTCCAAAAGGGTTACGGGGGGAACATACTTTTTTTTATAATCTGCCCCATCCCTGATTTTTTTTCGTAGGTTGATACATAAAATATAATTTTTTACTAAATTAGTCCCTTAGTCTGGTTCCCGCTGCAATTGCTGGGTCCATTCGCATTTGCTTTCTGAAAATTGGGTCATTTTAATCATCAAATAAAAGGCAAAGGAAGAAACTTATTCATTGATCACCCTTTTCCAATTTTTGAATTGATCAACCTAACGTGACATGCTGCCAAAAGATACAAGTCACATAATAGTTTCTACTGAGTGTTCAGGAAATTGATCGTTATCCGTCCAAATAAGACGGACGGATTCAATTGCGTCTCTTCTACTTGGCAGATTTTATCTTAACTTAGCGTAGTCTAGCACTTTTCAGATATGTGAATATTAACTAAGCTTTGCGTATCTGTATGTAAAAATGTTTTTGCTTATGCTCTATGAAATCAGCCAAGAGCTTTCACATGTGTGAATCAAAATCTTCAGTAATCTGTAGGCAAGAAGATAAAAAAAAAAAAAGTCTAGTCCATGCCTAACGGAAAGCATAGCCAATATCTCAGCTCACTTCGTTCCGATTTTTGAATCCGAAGTAAGCTATCAAAACCAATGAATGGAAATCATCTTATCCAGTGATGGGAATGGAGAGGTACACCAAATCTTTTGTATGGTCAATATCTATCAATGGAGATTATTAGCAATGCATTGTCAAATTATCCACGAGAGCGTACAGAATCCCTGCTTGACTGGTTAACTTCGTTCATCCTTGTGATCACCGAACATATAGATACGGCTTTACCGTATTTTTAGTTCTCGAAACCAATATCCATCTCTGATATTAATTCCCATTACAACAATGTACACGGAATGATAAATAAAAAAAACCCTCTATTTCACCGTCAACAATTAAACAATCATAGCGTCAAAATTAAAGTCATAAAAATCCATTGAAGAATAAATACGGTCAGAATAAGCTCTACTTGAGAATATCTGAAATATGAAACCACACACAGATACGTGTGGATTCTAGATGAAAAGCCAGAGGAACCTTCCCACCCCATGAAAACAAACATATTTTTAGAAAGAGCTTATTTGAGTACTGATGCAGAATTTTTTTTTTAAAGTTTAAAGACAAAATGGCATGACCAGGAGCGACACGTAAACCGACAAACGCAAATGAAGAAAAAATGGTTATGGTTATTCATATATTAGGAAAACCAATTCAATCTGTAGATAAGATGTGTAACAATGAAACTAGAGATACTTCTAGCATCCTTCAATGTTTTGAATATCAATGATAACATATCTTTGTTGAGAGAAAATTATACAAAAGAAGCAGAAAAAAATTGGCGGCACATTTCCTTTTTTCCACAGAGATAAATTACGATAATACCGTTTCATCGTTCACTGAACTGCTTTTTGGTCACTAATTTGTTTCTAGAATTAATCCAATCCTTCAAATCCGAATTTCATTCGATCTCATGGAACTGAAAATACAAATCTCGTCAAAGATGACAATTTCGATAGTAATAAAGACTATTCACTACGTTCTAAGCCCTAGAGATGATATTCACATACTAATACATTGTTACACATCGATTGTTCATTTTTTACATCACGGAGAATAATTCTAAGAATAAAAGATTCACTAATGTAATTGTATTTCTAGTAAGGTCAATGGAAATAGAGTTAAAATTCATCGTTGCTGGAGATTTGGGAGCCTTTAATAGCAATGGTGTCTACCTGATTTGTAAACCTGTTCTTAATGATGAAAATTACTGATAGTGGTGTCCAACGACTCAAACAACATCATTTTGAATACTTACTGGAGACTTCAGGAGCTCAACAACTGCTACATTGCTGTGAATACATTCCTTTCACACGTGCTGCCCAAATCTCCAAGTTATTGGCAAAGTGACAAAATCGAAGAGAGAGAAAACACTTTGAAAGAGAGATTAATTCCCAACCTGTATTCCTACTCTCAGAACTGTTTGTCATAAAAAAGTGAATCTATGCAATCATACGTAAGTAACTTCCAAATCCTTGTGCATCATTAATGTTCATTTAGTTTTAATTTCTTACTGCCCCTTCTGCAGCCAGGGTCCTTTATTGTTTTCGTACTGATGACGCTGGACAGATTTTACAGTTGTGATATCTTGCAGACAATAACTGCAAACATTAATAAGTATACAAACACTCTAAAACACATAATCAATTACATCTCAATCACATAGAAAAAATCTCCGATCTAATGTGGCTATCATATTCACACGCCTCTCAGCAAGACAGTATCAAAGCATGGGGGATTGTGATACGAGATCATGAAACATTATTTCCATAATAACCTGGCTATACTCCTATACATAACAATTTTTTCAAGCTTTTTGAACTGCATATTCGTAATAGAAGTTTCAAATTACCACTTTTACTTGATTGGTGATCACAGAGTTTCAGTTCCTTCTTAAAATGACTATTTATGATTAGAAGAGCTTTAGAATTTTATTTTCTTTTTAATACCGATTCCTCTTCGACTCACTTCTACGGTTTTTTTATGACACTTCAGAGTACGCTAATTAAATGAACCTGACACTGACCCTCACGTGTCAAATAATCATCAGTCTGCAAGCAAGTCCTGGTATAATAATAATAATAGTTATTATTATTATTATTATTATTATTATTATTATTATTATTATTATTATTATTATTATCATCATCATCATCATCATCATCATCAGCATCATCATCATCATCATCATCATCAAACTCAAGTCCAAGTCAGGATCTGGCGTAAAGAGAACAATAAGAACAATGTTTACCAACTTTGAGGGAGTAAACTGCTCACCGTTTGTCTGTTCCGTTATGTTAAACCAAACAAGTGCATATGATTAACATTCCGTTGCCTTGATTTGCAATTAAACCGAATGATCGATAGGTGATTCACCTGTCGAACCATTGGGCTGTGATCGTGAATCAAGACTGGGAAATGTTGAACTAATCTGATAAGTCGCACATGTTGATGAATTTATTATATATACAATAGAAAAGTTGCAATAATCATCTTCAGTCAGGATTGGAGAAAAAGTGGTATTCGACCCTGAAACAACAAGGCTTATCAGTATAGCAACTTCAATACATGATCAGCAAAATCAATAATGTTGGAAGTAAACACAAACCCTTAACAAAACCAAATGGAGTTAGTAACAACAACAACGTTGACAGCAATATCAAATACGGTAATAATTAATCATATAAAGACTCCTCAATATGAAAGTTTATCTTTAATAACTAACCAACTGCGATCGACATAAGTATAATTAAACAGATATCAAAATACGTTGTAGTCCAAACAATAGTTGTGGTAGGTTACTGTAATTGCTGTCAAAAGAATCGTGACCATAAAGATCCAAAGTGACTGTGTTTAATAAAATGAATAAGAAACGAAGCAAGGAACATAGAGATGGTATTATGATGAGGGCAATATAAATGAGAAAAAGCCAAACATAAAGAAATAAATAAATGAAGGAGGATCCAGGTCTGTATGGTTACTCAATAGAAATCGTATTTGGTAGCATGATGTGGTGGAGTTGATCAATTTGAAAATTGGAAAAACGGTGATCAATTAATGAATTACTTCTCTCCCTTCTTGTAGGGCTATGATCACAAAACGAGTTTGAAAAATGCTGGACACAAACTATCATCTGATTAAGCATAAACATACACATAAAATTGAATCCAACACCAAAAACCAATTGGGAGAATTTTTAAGATTTAAAGAAAACAACTTTTTTTTGCTAAACGTGATTACAGTACGTGTTGAATTTTTCAGTCCTCTAACTCCATCAGCGCAGTGTGTGTGCGTGATATATACATAGCCAGGGAGCCAAACTTAAACACTCAAGAAATCTATGTTGACAGTTCCGTTTGACTGTTAAATATGAATGTTTACCCATGTGCCCGATAAGAGTATACAACCAATGCTTCCTTCCGACAGTCAGCTATGGAGCAGAAATATGGAATCTAACCAAAAGATTGACCTTCAAACTGACAACCACGCAACGAGCTCATGAAATTATCTTGTATAACATAACATGAAGAGATCACAAGATAGCACAATATAATAAAAAATAATCAGGCGTCCCAGATATCAAAGAATACATTAGAAAACCCAAATCGCAATGGGCTGGTCGTGTTGTAACAATGAATATTACGACGCACAACGTAGATACCCAGCAATCACTTCCCATATCAAGACCGAGAAAAGACAAACAAATTACACAAGTTCAGAAAGTACTAGGCTTGTGACGCCTATGATAGAGAGATCTGGCGAATCCTTGGAAGGTTTATGTCCAACGCCGGATGCTAAAAAACCTAAAATGTTGATATTGACAGTTACAGTTGACGATCAAATGAAAACGCATGGAATTATGAAAAGTGTCAATATCGAAATGTCAGCATTTTACACTTGCTGTGACAGCGGATGAATGAAACATTTTTTTTTTGCTATGGCCCATGAAAATATTTATAGGAGTTGAAAATGTGTGAGATAATGAGAATATTTCATCTCAAAATGTTGAAAAACTGAAGAAGCCTAAAACAATGTTGACAGTTTTGGTCGACGGTCAAATAAAAAAAAACGAGCGAAATTATGAAAATATTTCATCTCGAAATGTCAGAAAACTACTGATTTTATACATTTATCAATGACATGAGCGGGATAGCTTTATATATTTATATTTATTTGAAGTAAACTTTTACATAAAATCTATTTGAAGTAGACTTTTACATAAAGACAAACGTACTGAAACATTTCCGCATTTGGTGCATGAAATATTTCTATGGAGACGAAATACGATAAAGTTTTTTTTTATCATCGTAAAATTTACCATTGAGAAAAATGTATGCAGGATTTATTGAAATAGCTTTTTTCTCACTGAGAAATGAAAGTTTTTTTGCTTCTTATTGGGCAGTAAAATATAAAATTGGGAAAAAAAGATTGTGCTAATGAACAGGGTCTCTGAAAGGGAATGCCTGGAGAACCAAGACGAGACTGAGTTTCTCTTGATTAGAGCTGTATATTGAAACTTTTGGGTCGATACAATATATCCATCAATAAATAGATTGACTCTATATTTAACAGATATAACATGGTGCAGTAAAAGGACAAAGGTGTTTTTTTTCAGTGCGTGGGGCATTGGAAGAGGGGAAATTTTGCATTGCATTATAAATCTCCTCTTGAAGGCCCTGCTAATGATTGCTGCTTCAAGAGTCATGGAACAACAGTTAAGATGCCCACCGTTTGTGAGGTCGGGTTGGTTATGCATGAATATATATTGTTGCTGCTTTGAGCATAAACAGCTTGGCGATGGACTGATGTAAATTATTTGATGAGTTGTCCTTGCGTATGAAGGTCCCTAGTTCAAATACCCTTACTCTCTTGACAATAATGAGTAGCAAGCAGTTTCTCCCCTTTTCAATTGCAACAGATATTGTACACTAGAAGGATACATTCCTCGAGACTTTATTATGCACATCGCTTGAAACTTACATCGCGGAAAGAAACCATCGATTGCAAACTCTTATTGTTATTTGTTTGGAAACGTAGAATCTATGTATGAGGTGTTTATTAGGCATTAATCAGTCTGACACGAAGCCCCCTGTGTGAGTAACTCATTACAATATAACATGAGTTACTTTCTCTCACTTTTTGTTGGGCAATGATTACTAGAAAATGCTGGATATAAAAGAAAGAAACAAGAGTGAACGCTGCCGGACAAGAAATAAGGGATCAACTTATTTTTTACATTGAAAATTGACACCACAACAAACTTTCCGTGGGATGAAATGAAAAAAACAAAAAACAAAAAAACAAAAAGCATATTAAAGATTAAATGATTAAATTTTCATCTCCTTAGCTCGACCTGTACACATCATGCATTCATAAATTCATACAAAACTAGTCAGTCAGCCAGACCCATTTGAAAACCGAAAAAAAAAACCAAAAGACAATGTTGACAGTGTTGGTGTCAGTTTTCAAATAATAATGATAATATCTTTAATAAGATGATGATATTATTATTATTATTATTATTATTATTATTATTATTATTATTATTATTATTTTGGAATCTCACACCAGTTGCCTGGTGGTAACCGCTGGAGTTTGAGTGACAGCAAGTCTCCTCAAGTCTCCAGCCCTCCTCTCCTAGTACTCGTAGGTCGCAGTAATTCTGCGATTTACAGTTTCACACCGGTTGCCCAGTGGTTATCGCTGAAGGCTGAGTGACAACAAGTCTCCTCAGGTCTTCAGCTAACGTCTCCTCTCTCTTTTGCATATCATGACAGAGCTACAATTCGTTGCAGTACTCATATCTCCAGCACCTTCCTCAATATCCGTGCAGTTCGCAGTAGTGCTGTGGTTTGTACGGTCTCTATCCTTCCCCTAATCTCAATCTTTTCCAGTCTCTCCCTCAGCGTTTTGGGGACAGTTCCTAGTGCGCCCACTATGACCGGTACTACCCTGGTTTTCATGTTCCACATCTTCCTTAACTCTCTTGCTAGGTCCCGGTATTTTTCCCTTTTTTCACCCTCCTTCTTTTTTATTCTATAGTCTGCAGGCACAGCAACGTCTACTATTTGGCAGGCCTTCCTTTTTCGTCTACTATTACTAAGTCTGGCCTTCTTGCCTGGATGAGGTAGTCAGTTTGGATGTCAAAGTCCCACAGTAGTTTGTGGTTGTCATTCTCCAAAACTGCCTCTGGCTTGTGCTGATACCACTTTTCCACATGGTTGAATCCCATTTGTTTGCTTAGTTCCCAGTGTATCATCGTTGCTACTCTATCGTGTCTATGCTTATATTTCTTCTGGGCGAGTTGACTACATTCACTAGTTATGTGGTTTACTGTCTCATCTCTTTCACCGCACATGCGGGATTTGCCGTTTGTCTGTGTTCTGTCGATTTTTGTTGTTATGTAGTTTGTCCTTATGCTTTTGTTTTGGGCTGCTATGATGAGCGATTCTGTTTCTCTCTTAAGGTTCCCTTTTCGTAACCACGTCCATGATTTCTCGTCTGCTATATCTTGTATCTGTCTTTTAAACTCGCCGTACAATTTTTTCCCTTCCCATCTTTCTTTTCTTGTTTGCTGTACTGTTCCATTGTTTTTTTACTTCATTGCTTGTTGCACTATCTCTCGCACTCTTTATAATTTCTTCACTATTTGTTTGCACATATCTTTCTGGGACTACTTTAGCTCTCTGGACACAATCTTCTATGCTGATGAGCCCCCTGCCACCTTCTTTTCTCTTAACGTATAGTCTATCTGTATCATCTCTAAGGTGTAATGCTTTATTATTATTATTATTATTATTATTATTATTATTATTATTATTATTATTATTATTATTATTATTATTATTATTATAATTATTATTATTATTATATTTATTATCATATTTATTATTATTATTATTATAATTATTATTATTATTATTATATTTATTATTATTATTATTATTATTATTATTATTATTCTTTTCTTCTTCTTATTATTATTATCATTATTTGCAATCTCACACCAGTTGCCTGGTGGTAACTGCTGGAGTTTGAGTGACAGCAAGTCTCCTCAAGTCTCCAGCCCTCCTCTCCTAGTTCTCATAGGCCACAGTAATACTGCGGTTTACAGTTTCACACCGGTTGCCCAGTGGTCATTGCTGAAGGCTGAGTGACAATAAGTCTCCTCAGGTCTTCAGCCGACGTCTCCTCTCTGTTTCGCCTATCATGTCAGTGCTGCAGTTTTATTATCATTTTTTTGGGGGGGGGGGTGTTACTATAGACTGAGTGATGGCAACTCCTCTCAAGTCTCCAGCCTGCTCTCATGTAATTCTCATACATCATAGAAGCACTGTAGTTTGTACATTCTCCAACAATTCTTTCCATCCTGACAGCTAAACAATTAACGACAATTGGAGGTCATGGAACTCATATTTCAAATACTCTTCCCAGTATTTTTGCTAATCTCAGCAGGGCTGTGGTTTGTGCAGTCTCAATCCTTCCACACGTATCCAACTCCTCCAATTTCATTTTCAGTGTCTTTGGTACGGTTCCTGAATGGTAGTACCCTGACTTTCATGTTCCAAACCTTCTTCAGTTTTGTTGCCAAGTCCTGGTATGTCCTGGGCTTTTCATTCTCTTTCGTGATCTGCAGACATAACCACGTGTAATATTTTGCAGTTTCTCTCCCTTTGTCCATGACTGCAACGTCTGGTCTTCTGAATGAATGGGTGTTCACTTCGGATGTCCAAGCAATTTTTGGCTTCTCTTCTCTCGTCTCCAGCTTGTGCTGATGACATTTGTAAGTATGGTCAAATCCCAGTCGTTTGCTTAGTTCCCAACATGTATACCCTACTGTGCTTGTTTTTGGACTCTTTATGGTCTTGTTTAGTACAATCATTGTCCATCCGACAAGGTGGGTGGCATTTGTTGTTTGTTTGGGCTCTGTCAATTTCAGCAATGATATAGTTTGTCCTTTGTTTTCGGATGCCATGAGCGAATCCATTTTTTTTTTTAGGCTAGAATCACTCGTCTGCAATATTCTGTATCCGTCCCCATGTAGTTTGTCTTCGTTTCCATTCTTCTTTCCTTGTTGTCTGTTTTGCTGTTCCATCATTTGTTGTTTGCTGTACGGCTTTAGGCGCTTTTTATAATGTCTCCAATACTTGCTTGCACAAACTTTTCTAATGCTGTTTTGGCTTTTGGGGCAGTCTTCAATGCTGATGAGATCTTTGTTGCCTTTATTCCTCTTCACATAACATATAGCTGTGTCATTTGCAAGGTATAGAGCTTTTTGTATTGCCATGAGCTTCCTAATCCACCAGTCCATTGATTGGAGCTCATGTTTTGTCCATCCAAGAAATGACCTATCTATCCTACTACCGATACTGCCCATGTGTTCATTCCTCTCATCAGATTTCAGCTATTGAGCTTGGCTTCTGAAATTTCTCCTATCTTCCCAGATTTTTTATTTTTACATTCGTGTACTCCTAGGTATTTGGATATGTTCAGAGCGGTCAATGCTCTGATTTTTGTTGTTCCTCGTTATTTTGATTCCTTCTGCAGCTGTGGGCCTTCCTCTATTCGTCATTATTAATGCAAATCAATAATGACATTATTATCATAATAATAGTTATTATTATCATCATCATAATTATTATTATAATTATTATTATTATCATTATTATCATTATTATTATTATTATCAATATTATTATTATTATTCACCTTGTCACATCAGAAGTGCTGTGGATTACGGTTTTACACCATTTGCCTGGTGGTTATCACTTGAAGTTGAATAATAGGAAGTTTCCTGGGACCTCAAGCCCTCATCTGATATCGCTCTCACCTATCAATGCAGCACTGTCGTTTGTACAGTTTACACTATGCCTTCATCATGATTGTTTGGCCATCGCTACCAGTTGGGTATCGTAGATCTCATGTTTTTATGTGTAGTAAGCCTAGAAGGTCAAACTGTATAAGCACGAGTTTTTTTCTTGAGTAAAGATCTAGCAAGGCCTGTGCTGTCAAGTTAGTTTTAAGTTTATATCTAAAATCGACTAAAAAAAAACACACCTTAAAACACCGGAAAACATTTAGATGATCCTGATATACATTTAGAATCTGGGAGATATATCAAATATTATTAATAAATTAAATGTGACTTTGATATTCAACATCTATTTTATTGAAATGTCACTTGACCTATTTGAAATATTTCTTATTTCTTTACTATGAACTAAATGAAAATGTTACTTATTTCATGAAAAAAATATCAGTATAGCAATTTGTGACATCTACATGCAAACGAAAAATCTAGCCTTAAAAAAATCATCGACATTGGTAACATTGAGCAAAGAACATAACTAACATTTCGGTAAGTCAGTTACGTCAATCGATGCTATAGATGCTTGCGCATCTAACACCATGTAGTAACTTCTAAAGCAGATGATGGACGAGGTTTGCCTAGTAACAAAATGATTTTTCCTAAACAGCCAACAGCAATTCTTGTAATGATTATCACGTTTGGAATTTTAATTTCCTTTCCAATTAAGTAGTATTTCCGCCTGAATGTTTTGTTGGAAAAAAATAACCCCCAAAAAACAAAAACAAAAGCAATACTAGAAAAAAAACATATTTCATAATTTTCGTAGTTTCTCAACAGCTCAAGAGATACCTTCTAATCTTGGCTTAGTCTGACACAAGGTCACTACATATGGGTACTAAATCAGGATCAGACTAGTTGCATAACAAATTAAAAAAAACTGTTACGTGGAAGCCGGAGATCCGTCCCTCAGAGATTTCTTACTGCATGATACAAGATGGATCAGTAGCAGGTTCTAATGTGTGCTGCTTGTTGCCAGTACCCAGTTGTTTTTTCGCGAAAGCCCACAGCAGAAGTAAAAGGTCAATGCAGAAATGATATCATCCTTCTGTTGTTGGCACCCCCTGGAGATATACTATGGTATTATTATTGTAAATTGAATATATTCATGGAGTAGGGTCTCCAAGACACTAGACAATACTTCAATCTCATCATTGGAGACTTCAACACCAAGGTAGGACGAGGAAATGAATATTGCATCGGTGAGTTTGGATATAAAGTACGGAACGAGAGAAGTGAAGATCTTGTGAACTTTGCAACGGATAATGAGTTCAAAATCATGAATACTTTCTTCAAGAAAAGACCCAATAGGAAATGGACTTGGAGAGCCCCAACAACAAAACGAAGAACGAACTAGACTACATCCTAACGAACAAAAGCGACACCATCAAGGAATTACAACTCCTGAATCAAGTCAACGTAGGAAGCGACAACAGAATGGAAAGATCTAAAATGCAAGAAAACATGAACAGAGAAATCAGAAAAATGTTCTATACCAAACTGCAGCCAGTAAACGTACTAAAAGAACACACTCGATCATTCTAGCCTGAACTGAAAAAAAAAACAGATATAAAATAAAGGAACACACAAACCATTGATGAAACCTCAAACGAAACAAGGAATCTCGAGGAAAAAGGTAAGAATCTTAAGCCATCACCACCAAGATAGAAAATTGAAGAGATCGAACTGAATTAAGCAATCAAAAAGAAACTAAGAGAAGACATGAGAAGATACTTGACCGAATTTATCAAATCAAATCTCAAAAAAGGTCAGGGCTTCAAAGTTATAAAAAGGTCTCAATTCAGGACCGAAACAAGTAACTAGTATACTTGAGAAAAATAGACACCTGACAACAGACAGAATCAGGATTGTTGAATGTGCTCAAGAATCCAATAAAAAATTCCATTCTTCCCAACAAGGCCGGCAAAGTACTAAATGGAGAGAGGAGCTGCACAAATTTAGAAAGTATTGGCTACACGACGCCCACGATAGCAAAGTGTGGCAAATACTGAGAAGGTCTATTGTTAACGACAAACGTAAAAATACTGATGATGATGATGAGATATATGTATATACACGTACTACAGAATTTATCAAATTGAAACTAGAACTGTACATTCAATTCACTGTTTTAGCTGGTTCTTAACCTCATGCATGTCTGAAGTTTTGATAAGTTATTTTTCAAGGTTTCAAATCGTTGTAAAAATTCTCCCAATATTTAATTGAATTATGAAAAAGACGTTTTTCTAATGGCTGCATTTTTAGTTATTCATTGATAGAATAGTATTAAGTTATTCTGAATTATGAGGATGGATCAATAATTGATCTCCTGCTAGCTGTAAGAGTTCCGGTAGCTCAATCGGAAGAGCAGCTGCTGTGCATTTTCTATCAATATATATATATATATATATATATATATATATATATATATATATATATATATATGTATGCTCATTTGAAGCTTATTCATCTAGTAGAATAACTATATATATATGACACCAGAACAAAGAATTGGTAAAAAAATGACTTTTTAAACGTACAAAATTCAACCAGCTCTGGTATATATTTGTTCAGCTAAATTTGAAAGAAATTGGCAAAATCTAACCGGAAATGGCTAAATTTGCGACGATAAGGCATTGGGGGTTGTGACACCCTCTCTGCACTCCTAGCCGATACGTCTCGAGCATCAAAATGGTGTCTATTAGATGTGCTGATTAGAATGATGACTTCGAATTCTTCAGCTGACAAGTTGATATTGATCCCAAACACCAATCTACGCAAACGATTTTCATGGTCTCCCAGTTACATTGATGAAAATCAGTGACGTGTCACCAGAGATAATGACAGTATTGTGTTATGGTTCTTACGGCGATATCTGAATGCCTTCGACCATTTGATCATCTAAATATGCTGACTTTATCCTATTAATTACTCAATGCATTTTGTAGCAACTTTCATTTGATCAACGATTCAATTGGAAAGAGAAAAAAGATATATTTGTTGCTGAGTTAAAAAAAAAGATAATTTTGCTTTGTAACTCACTGGGTGCTTTCTATATTGATTTATACAAGCACATATAGAAATTCATATTCAAACACACACACGTATATATATATATATGCAAATATGTGTATATATGTATAGATTTGTGATTATATATATATATATATATATATATATATATATATATATATATATATATAATCACAAATCTATACATATATACACATATTTGCATATACAGAGAGAGAGATACAAATATAGCCATGTGTATATACACACAAATAAACAAACTACATACATACATACAAACATATTTACATACTACGTGGAAGGCCAAAATTCGTCGAATTCAATCAGTGCGCCCGAAACGAACATTGAATGGACCCTTTTCCACAGCACTTGGAGAACCCATTTTAAGTCAAGGTGTTAGCCAACAAGCTGACTATTTTGAAAGAGATGATTGAAACTAGGTGTAAGTTATGTTTTTTGATGGTTGAATCCCCAAAGCGCTTGTGTAGCGCCCACACCATTATAAGTATCTGTCAGTACTGAATTTATTCGAATACAAGAGCTCTCCTGGCTAACTTTAATTTTTTGTAGAGAAATACGAAACAATTCTAACTTGGTTGTTTTGCGTTTACTTATAGGAAGATAGAAAAGATAGCAAACTGTTTCAGAAAACTTCAAAACGTAACATACTTTGAGATTACTTATACTTTCTTGATTCAAGTGCCGTAATTTTACATACTTCATGTTTGGCCTTAGTAAATATGATTTATTAACAAGCTACATCCTGGCATTACAATTTGCGGCAGTCATGAAGAAATGTCGTTCACACCATTCAGAGGAAATTCACGATTAAATCTTGAATCCTTTACTTTCGGTAGTGAATCGGTTGTGATCAAAGAGAATTCATTGATGATGATGAAGGTATTTAATTATATAATTGAGACAATGGTTGCTTGATGTATCTTTCCTAATAATATGATTACCCTGAGTTCTATTTTGCATCATATTGAGAAGTGAAATAATTACTGACCAGCCCTCGGAGAGCATCTTCTCCTCGCATCAAAAGATTAGAGATAGGGGGTATATTCAGTGTTTCCGTGCGTAAAATGGAGTCAAATTTTGTCAGTCTGAAGATGAACCTAGGATAATCTCCCCCTTGAAAGGAAAATGGATCGTCATTGCTTCAAATAGATTAAATAATCACATTTTCATTATCTGTGTGCCGTTTTAACATAGAGTGTGTGAGTGAGTTAAACATCAAAGGTTCACAAGGGAATAGTCATATTCATTCATTTGTATACGTACCATTTCTTGACATCAAGTGTGTGATACGTTGACTTTTCTATGGAAACTGTTTGTCCATAGGAATGGCTCACCTTTCCACAAAATTTATTGGTAACTTTTGAAGGTATACTACGGACAGACATCATTGAATGCATGAAATCTACAAAAAAAAAATCTCTGATAAAAAAATGATAATTCCTAGATATACTCCTCAAATTTAATTACATCTTTCCCGATACGTGCTATACCATTCCAAGTAGTTCCATCAACAATTATCGAGAACTATTGGAGATATTGTAAGGACTGGAACATATACAGGAAAGTACGAGGAAAAGAACAAATAATTCTCAATCCAGAACCGATTCCTAGATTCGCCTTAAATTCAGTTTTGTCTTCCTCTTTGGATGGCCAATATTCCTGTAAGATTTGATTGATATTCACAGAGAACCTTTGAAGATATTGCATGGACTGACAACAGCGAATGCAGAAATGTAAAAAAAAGAAACAACTAGAACAAAGCAAAACGGAATCAAATCAAAAACAAATTTTGGAATCCATTTCCAGATTTCATAACATCTTCCTTGATTTGTGTTTCACCTTTTCCCGAAATTCTATCACAATTCTTTGAAAACTTTTGGAGCTTTCGTGTCGACACATAGAAGCGAAAATAAACATTAATGGAAAAAAAAACCCACGACAAAATCTCTCTCGATCGGAATCAAATACCTGGATTCAGCCCCAAATCAATTGTTTCTTACAATGTGCCTCATACGTCCACAAAACTATATTAGTGGGGCGTATATCGCAAACCATTTAACCCATTTTGATAAAAGCATGAAACATGACACAAACCATGCTTAAACTAATACCTAACAATCTATTCGCAGGTGTCTTCAAGCAATGACCTGCATGACCTTTACCTTTGAACATCATCTTCATTTTCGTATAGTCGATACTCATATTTCATCCAATCAGTCTATCTAGAGAGGGAAGTTATAATGCCTATGGAGCACTCATTAATCTAGGACATATCAGAGAAAGCAAAAAAAGAAGTGATCTTGACAAAGATTTTGACATATATATATATATATATATATATATATATATATATATATATATATATATATATATATATATATGTACGTACGTACGTACGTATAATCATTTCTTCTCAAAATCGAGCATCTGGATGGATTACATTCAATTGAATCTCATTCAAAAAATCTACAATTGCCATTAAGAAATAGATGCTTTAAATAGTTACATGACTAACTTTTCAAAGAAAAGCAATAAAAGAATCATCTTCATTTTCCATTACAGCAACACACTAAGTGTACCAGGCTGTGTGGGGGTCATAAACCATTTATACAATTCAAGTCTATGCGAATGGGGTATGGTTAAAAAAAGATGACAGAGACAGGCGTCGTTAGACCACACTACCAATAGCGGTGGACAGTAGCAAATAATTGTGAAATGTGGCTGCAAAAAAAAAAGAAAAAGGACATAAGACAAATCGGTACGATGCTGAAAAGCCGGAAATCCTTGTTTGTCAATGTGTGGTGTTGTTGCAGATGGTTTCCTAATTGTCTCCCTTTGTTAGTCATGTAAGTAGTTATTGCATCTATTTCTTAATAATAGTTTGTTGATGGATTTGATTGTGATGTTAATGGAATGTTACTCATTCCAACGGCTCAATTTCAATATGGCACATTTTGTAAGGCAATGAGTATAATTTAAAAATAAAATGAAAAAAAAATGATCATTTGAAAAGGTCATTGTCAAGATCGCTCCCTTACATTGCTATCTCTTATATATATATATTCTAGATTAATATGTGCTTTCAATGCATCATGGGTAATGATTATATGGAAATGTACACACTGTTTGAAGTTCAAGGTCAAGGTTGCACATTCTTTGCTTAATGACACTTGTGAATAGATTGTTAGGTATTGATTTCAGCTAGGTCTGAGCCAAGTTTCATACTTTTATGAGGAAAATAAAGATGATCATGATACAATACATACAATAACAGGCCCACTAAACTGAAAACCTTGGATATATTGTGTAGGCACACATAAATGTATAAAATATTAAAATATCAAAACGGAAAAATATCTCTCAATCGAAAACAAATTCCTAGAACTGATCCAAAATCTATTCAATCCTTTTTTATATTTTCAGAAATAGAGAGAAAATGAAACAGAATTTCTCTAGCAAGGGTTCTGAACTTTCTGAAATAGAGTTTAGAGACACAGAAGCGAATGTAGGAATTTATGAAGAAAAACGTATTTTTTGGGGGGGGGTCAGGGTAAATTTTTCTATTTACATATGGCTTTCCACACCATATCTCCGAGAGTTCTTTATGAATTCCATTGAAATGATGTGAAAAAATGAACCAACATTGAAATGGAGTGATTAAACTTTCGGGTGTATCAAAGAATTTGTGTTTCTTTGGGAGATATCTATTGGTGTGCTAGGTTGGAAGTATTGGGTTTCAGAATTTTCCATACCTGGAAGTGTCTGGTACACCCTGAAGTATAAGTATGCGAAGTATTAAGCTTTTATAACAAAATGAGACATTCTGACCAAATTCCTCACTTATCGCCTGCACTGAGACAAAGATACTGCTTCAAGGGGAAAAGTGTTTTGGCATGCACACACACAACCAATAGAGGACCTCTAATAAATTGGTGCTTATGGCTAGATATGGAAATGTGTTCACAGATAGCTTATAAGGCTGACGTAGGGAAGGAATGCCTATCTACTTAAGAGATAGTAGATACACTGAAGATTGCTCATTCTACTTTTGTATATTGTCTCTCAGTAAAACTGCAGCTGCTGTATTGGTTCCAAAGTTTCTCTGGCCTTTTGAAATGGAGTGACGCCAATCGGCTTAATTTTTCCTAGTTTCCATTTTACCCTAATTAGCTTACTGTACTTGGCGGAGACTTTACTGAAGCCCACGGGGACCCTCAACCAATGGCCAAAACTCAGAGGAAGAAAATAACAGTTTATTCCTTTGATCCTTGGCGCAAATAACGTGCTCTCAATTTTAGGCAGAGATGATTCGAATAGACCCCAGAGAATAACGGCTTTAATTGTAAAAGAACTTTAAGAAGACAATATCGAAATTGCGTTTTTGAGTGAAATTCACATAAAAATAGAAATAGGTCTGGTTAATCAGTCAATAGAAACTGTCAGGTGATCAACAACTTATGGCAGCATGCTGTGTGCAGTTGATGTATTAAAAAGATTGAATGATGATGATCAATGAATGACTTACTTTTTTCACTTTTTGTTGGTCGGTGATGACAAAAAAAATTTTTAATTTTCAAAAAACAAGAAAGAACACTTTTGGGTGAAAACTAGAGGGCTAATTCAACTTGAATTTACAATATAAATTTAGCCCTTATGCAACAACCTGTTTTGGGAAAATAAGAAACGGCCATTTTTCTAAGCCGTATCATGGAGTAAATGTTTGGATTTCCATCCCTTTAGCTCTGTTGGCACTGATTGTACTCGTGACGCATGCATACATAGCTAGACAGCAAAGGAAACCTATTCAACGACGGAAGAAACCTATGTTGAAAGTTTTGGCCAACGGTTTCTCATATGCAGATGCACACAAACTGATATATTCACTGTGATCTTTATTCCTGTATTAACGTGGTCAACAAAGGTTCACGATTAACTCCACGCAGATGGCACTGGCTCCAACCCAGTTAGGCAGCAGTAAGAAACACGAGGTACTGCAACCATTGAGGCTTTGTATCAAACTTACATAGCCTGATAGATCAGCTGCTGTGTCAGTAGACTTGTAAGACTCTGACATATACGGGGTCTACATTTTGCTGTAAGATAGCTTCAAATTCCTTGGTGATTTTCATTGAGTCGAAAGCGTTCTTGAAGTTAACAAATGTGAGTGGCGTTTTATAATCTGTTGCTCTCTTTTTCAGTTAATTTACCGAATGGAATTGGTCAGTGGTAGAGTGTCTTCTTCTAAAGCCAGACAGTTCTCGTGATTGTTTTTTATCTAGTGTTTCGGCGATTCGGTTGATCACTTTGGTTGAAGTTTATAAATGTAGTTGAATATGCAAATCAGCTTGTAGTGTTTTTTAATCCTTCAAACCACCCCAATTACATGATAGAATTATGATTGGAATGTTTAAATCATCTGGGAATACTCTGTTTTAGACATACGTGGGATAGAATGGCTAGTTCCCTAGGGATGACTTAATCAAGAGTTTTGACAAGGTTGATGGTGATGTTATCTGGTCCAATATATATTTTTTGTTTGTTTGATGGCCTGCTTCAGATCTCAAGGAGTAACTTTTGAAAAATCTTTCAGCTGTTTACCCGTGACTTGTGTATCTTATTCATTGTTTCTGTCCCAGACTTGGAAGAGAAAAGTTTTCGTAGAATTCACTGATTTGGGTGGTATCCGTTGTAAAGGTTCCATTTTTGCCGAGCACACTATGTTTTTGCGTTCTTCCTGTACTGAAAGCTTTGAAAAAAGCTTTAAAGACCCTATGCGATGTATATTTTCTTAAATCATTTCTGCGTTTCTCTTGGATGGTTTTGTCTATTTGGTTGCTCATATTTTTCCTCTTGTTGTTGTCGGTGGCTGTACAGTTTTCATAACCACACAGAAATATCATTGTACTCTATATGGGATAATTCACCCATGTCTGCCTACTCCTGATACATCTAAAAGTGTCTTGTTAAGATCAAATGCTTTTTCGAGGTGAAAATAAAACCTCCATTTTCGGCATCAAGTAGCAAATGAATCCCTTTCACGAACCAAGTACAAGAATTCGTTGAATAATTCAGTTTTGGACAGTGTTTTGTGCAATTTGATTAAGGTATTACTGTATAAGTTAATCTAGTAGAATACAATGAGAAAAACGCACGAAAAATCGTAAGACCTTGGAAAGCGCGGTTTTGAACTGTATGTATAATTCACAGACGAATTAGCCCCACTAATTATTGTATACTTGTATTTTTCTAAAAACTCCCCTTAGTTGCTTGTTTCGGGGATCATCTGCGAGTCAAGCGTAATATTAGGGTTCGAATTCCATCTATGATTAACTATAAAATAGCCCAAGTTATGAGAGAATAGTTACTTCTGCTTACGTTCCGTCTGAATATATAAAGGTACTTTTCCTGAGGCTGACACTTGGCTCCAGATTTAGACAACTTGGCTCGTAGAGTGCTTAATCCCGTCCGCCTAGATCAACAGACAAGATTACCGATAGAATTTCATCTTTTACTTAAACTATATTTGGTGTATAGAAGTGACTGATACCAGTATAAACGGTATGAAGGCAAAATAAATCGTATATCGCATCCATCAAATCTATTTTCCCAAGCATTATCTTTTTTGAAATGTAAACTTCGAGTTTTGGTCAAATTTAGTAAAAGAAAGACTCTGTAATTATTAAGAGAGAATAATGATTTGATTTGGGAGTGACAGAATGTTTAAAGGCTAGGACAACGGAATCGACGTATCGAGTTTCAATTCCAGCTCAATCTTTTTAATATTGACTTAACAATAATAATCTTGGAAAGGAAGTCATGAATCCATATTTTTTATCCGCCCTCATCTATGAGTAAATAGCAGGGCAGATCAGACTCTCTGGCTTTGTGAGGTAGGGGAACACTTTAACCCCACCCCTGACAAAAAGCCTGGCAAGTATGACACTATTCAATATCAAAACCACGATGTACGGCCCCCTTCTTAACGAGTGAGAAAGGTGTAATAGTGGTTGGTACTCCAATTTCTTTCCTTGTCAGGTTTTAGGGAAATGATTGTTCTAAAATTATCAGCGTGAACCCTGTTGTTTCGAGATCGATTCCAGACTGTCGTATGGGTCAAACACAGAGAAAACTCCCTGCAGTTAAAAAGAAAGAAAGGGGAGGAAGTGAGATTGAGAATAGTAAAAACTGGTTGAATTAGTATTCATCAGTAAGAATTTCGTATGATTAATTTCGGACACGTGCTATAGTGGCTTTGTCCATGATAATCGTCGCGTTCAGTTACATAAAATTTCTTATTCACTTCATATCTGCAAAATCTTTTCGTGACAAAAGAGGCATGAATTACTGTTTGGTTCTCTCTATCAATTTGTGTATCAGTAACTTCCAATTTATTCCATTGTTTCCTTGTGTCTATCCGTCTATCCGTCTATTCATCTATCTATCTATCTATCTATCTATCTGTCTATCCTTTCAGTCTTTAATTATATCTCTTCTTTCATATTTATCTGTGTAGATCTGTTCGTGCATGACGACCTTTGTCGATTCCCGACTAGATACGAACAAAACAAGACGGATGGGAACAGATTGAGACCAACGTATACAAATAGAGATCGCATCAGTCCATCTTTCTATATTTACATCCGTCTCTATCTTCATCCGTAACTATCCGTCTATATTAGTCAGTCTATGAAGTAGTATATTTGCACCCATCTATCTATCATTGTCCGTTCATATTGGAATCGATTTGAACCTATCCGTCTATCATAATCTGTTCACGTCGTAGTCTATAGCTATCAGTCTATCTTAGTCTGTTCATGTCGCAATCAGTTCGTACCTATCTGTCTATCTTATCCTGTACATGCTGTGGTCTGTCTACACTAATTTAACTATCTTACTCCTTCCAGGTCGTAGTCTGTTTGAACCTATCCGACTGTCATGATCCGTTTATATCGTTGTTTTTATCTATCTATATATAGTCTGTTCATGTGATAGTCTTTACAAACCTTCTTATCTATCTTAGTCTGTTTATGCAGTAGTTTGTTTGAACGTATCCGTCTATCACAGTCTGTTCATATGGTAGTCTGTACCTATCTGCCTTAATCTGTTCAAGTCGCAGTCTGTTTGAACCTATCCATCTGTCTTAGGCTGTTTGTACCTATCTCTGTGTATCTCAATCTGCTGATGTCGAGGTCGGACCGTACCTATCTGTCTATGTTAGTCTGTTCACGTTGTAGTCTTTGTACTTATGAGTCTATTTTGGTCTGCTCCCATCATAGGATGTTTGTTCCTATCCATTTATCTTAGTCCGTTGATATCGTAGTCTGTTTGTACTTACCTGTTTTAGTCTGTCAGTGTCGTAGTCTGTTTATATCTATCCGTCTGTTCATGATGTAGTCTGTTTGTACGTATGCATCTACATCTCTGTCTTAGTCTGTTTGTACCAATCCGTCTATCTTATTCTGTTCATGTCGTAGCCTAATTGTACATATCCATCTATCTTATTCTGTTCATGTCGTTGTCTAGTTGTAAGTATGAGTCTATTTTAGTCTGTTCATGTCGTAGTCTAGTTGTAAGTATGAGTCTATCTTAGTCTGTTCATGTCGTAGTCTAATTGTACGTTTGCGTCTATCTTATTCTGTTCATGTCGTAGTGTAATTGTACGTATGCGTCTGTCTTAGTCTGTTTATGTCGTAGTCTAATTGTACGTATCCGTCTATCTTAGTCTGTTCATGTCGTAGTCTAATTGTACGTATCCGTTTATCTCAGTCTGTTTATGTCGTAGTCTAGTTGTAAGTATGCGTCTATCTTAGACTAATAACGTCGTTGTCTATCCATACCTATCCATTTATATTAGTCCGTTCATTTTGTAGTCTGTTCATACTTATTTATATTAGTGTGTTCATGTTGCAGTCCGCTCTCACTGTAGTCTGTTCGTACATATACATCAATATACCAATCTTAATCTGTTCATATCACTCAATCGTTATGTTTTTTTTCAATATATCTCTCTCCCCTCGATCCCATCTATCGATAAAATATATCCTCGTCGAGTAATTACAGAAAGCCCCGAAAGAAAATATTGCACGTACTGACTGAAGATATTGCTTATGAACTTTTTGACCTGTACTAACCATAAAATCCCTCATAGGTTGGATTCCATGCACATGTCGCCCTCTCTTCACTTTCGATAACCCTTTCGTATTACTTATCTTCACTTGTTGGTCTTTCATCTCCTTTAGTGCGACTCTGTCAAAGTTGAAACCAGCAAAAACGATTGCTTATTTGGGCGTATTCAAAAAATAATCCTCATCCTCCGTCGTCAAAAGGCAGTCAGTCAATATGTTCATTTAATTGCGACCATTTTTTCTTAATCATTCGTATTTGTGTGCCGGTTTGCGTGTACATATGAGTATACTCATACGCACATACACGTGCACACACGCTCACACAGGTACACATACACACGTACACACATATATACGCATATGTATGAATGCACTTGCATGCAATTCATATATACATACATATAGAGTGCTTTATAAAGAGTGCCATTAACAGCATGCAAAGGATATGTCACAATATTAATCACGTAGCAATGTTGTTCTCATTGATGACAGTACAAAGAAGTTGGGGTGATTGCATCATCTGCTGAACCCATTCGAGCATCCATTTGTTCGTGTCGTATATGCTGTGCCATTCTATGGGTCAATTATTTTAAAGTTTTTTTCTCGTGGTCTCTTGCCCAAATGACACTCTGGACCAAAAGTCTATTTACATTTCATATGAAAGTTAATCGGATTTTCATAAAATGTATGCCATTCAAAAGAAGGAGAAATGAAAAATGCTCTTATATAAATGATATCGAAATTCAGTATGAAAAGAACAAGAACATTTGTGCTCCAACCTATGGTTTTAGTTGTCAAACAAAGTTTATTTTAAAATCAATAGAAATAGATTAGGTATATATTTTGAATTTTGGAAATCTACATGAAACCAACCAAGAAATAAGATTTGATAAAACTTCCTCCACTGTAATGTAATAATGACAAAATGTATAACCTGTTTCCTTGTAAAAAGAAAGTTAAGATGAAATATTATCTAAGTATAAATTCGCTTCACAGTAATCCAAGCTAAATGTTGCTTGATTGTGAATACTTTTCAATTTTTCAAAAAATATGTTCCCGAGGGGATTGAAAAAAAGGATTGAAAAAACTAAAATAAAAACACCAAGTCATTGTGGAACCCTCCTTTGCTTAAGTTCGAGGCTTAATATCAATACCCTCCCTGCGTAAAAACAAATCATTACTCAAAGTACACCCCAATCAACCTCCTCCTAATTAATCATCATTGAACTACGGGCTCAAACAGATATCTCCTCGGGAGCTGGCACCAACTATCCAGACGAACATCTCCAATAAACCTATACCACAAACATTTCCCCTCTGCTTATTGTCAGCCCTCATCAGCAGCTAGATACAGTGCAAATGACAGTTTCTTATTTGCACCTTCATTACGGGAATATCCAAGTTTCTTTAGCTCAGAACTCACACACAGGTGTTGCCCCGTGTAAACATGAAATCTACCGATAACATCTTGTTTGTTTTCGAAAGGACACAAAAAATAGATCGTTCATATTGTACTTACATCATTCAGCTACAGGGCTAAAACATGGAGTCTAACGGAAAGACTGACCCTTAAATTGAGAACAATAGATATCATAGAATCCATCAAAAAACTACATGGCAAATGGGCTAGTCATGTTCAACCGACGGACTCACAACATGGATCTTTACAGATCACATACGAAATCGGGGATGATAAAATGATAGATTGTGTGACGAACTAAATAATTTCAGAAAGTACTGGCTCCTCGACGCCCGTGATAGAGAGGTCTGGAAAATCTCCGGGAAGCTCAATGTCCAAAGACTGCTGCTCAATAGCTAACGATGATGATAAAAGAGAATATAAATAATTATCTATCAAAGGATAACAACTACTGAATTAGTAACAAGAAAAGTAAGGCCGATGAAGACACATTATGTCAAAGAAAAAAGAAACTAGTAAAACAAGCTGAAGATATAACAAAAGAAATACCAAATTTGTCATTTAATGTCTTGTCAAACGTATGGCATTTCACTCAGCTGTCGTTGTCGTCAAGTTCCCCCATCGTCATTGACGACAGTTCGGACTGAGGCAAATAGAGCGCAGGTGGCTGATGCACCTTGTTGACATGTCACGCCTCGTGTCTTTCACTGTGTCATTTGAGTGATTGAGTTCGGTGCAGGAACGTTGGTGGCGGGTTGGAATGTGAACATCAAGGGGATTTGGTGAAGGAAGGAAGGAAGACGACGGCTGATGGAGCAGCTCTCGGAGGTGAAGCGAATCGGAGACGAGATCGACAAAATCTCGGTCGATCAATCTCGCGAGAAATCAGAGCCAGGCACTTAAGCTAAAAAACGTGTGCTGATGCAGACGCCGCCATCGGTATTTTGCGAGAAGATATTCATGCAAATGCCGTGTATAGCAGAAGAAGGTGAAAAAATGAACAGAGAGAGAGGGAGAGAGAGAGAGAGAGAGAGAGAGAGGGGGGGGGAGGGAGAGAAGTGGGAAGGAAAGGAGACAGGGCTACAAAGAAAGAATTCCAGTGAAAGAGAAAGAAACAAGGAATCAAGTGTAGGAGAGATAAAATGGAGTAGAGATAAAGAAAAGGAAAAAGAGAAGAAAGCGAAAGAAGTGAAAATGAAATGAAAATAAAGAAAAAAGAAAAAGGGAAAGGGAAAAAAGACGTAAAGAGATAATAGGAGAGAAAGACATTAAGTTTAGGGGAAGAGATGTAGGAGAGAGAAAAAGAGAAAAAGGACGAAATGTAAGAAAAGAGAGAAAAGAGAGAGAGAGAAAGGGTAAGGGGAGCAAGAGGGGAGAGGAAAAGTGAGGAGAGGAAGATGGAAACATACAGAAAGATTGAAAGAAAGATGCAAAGGGAAATAATAATTAAAAGGGTGAGAAATAGAATGAAGGAGAAAGACAGTGTCACAGAAGGGTGGAGAAGGAAAATGAGAGGAAGTTGGAAGAAGTTAGAAAAGAAAGAAATTAAGTAATTGGAGAGAAATATGAATAGACATAAACCTAGTGAGTAAAAAGCAAAGAGAAAGAACGAGGGGAAGAGTGTGTGAGAGAGGAAGAAAGTAAAAGAATGGAATTCAGAGAGAAAAGAGAATGAATAAAAGATAGAGGAAAAAAGTAGATGAAGAGAGAAAGAGTGAGAGAAAACAAATTATGATGAGGCAAATACATAATGAAGGAGGTGTGAGAGTTAGAAAGACAAGAGAAGTGGAAATGTATTTAGAGGTGTGTTTTGACAATTAAATTCACAGAGCGCTTGTAACTGTTCATAATTGATAGTGAATTTTTTCAATGAACAGAATCAAGAATAGTATTAATTGAACAACCACAGCATCAATATTTGAAGACATGTAGAAGATATTCCATTGAAGAATAAATATGGTCAGAATAAATTCTATTTATGACGTCTCTGGCATTTTCCACTGGAAAACATCTAAAATAGAATTAAAAAAAACATCTAGAAACATCTAGATCCTGAGGAATTCAGATGTTATTAAAAAAAACCCATCAAAATAAGGCACCAAAAAGTAAAAAAAAAGTTTTGAAATTTTTTTTAGAAATGGGACAATGATGCCAATTCTCAAGACTGTTGTAGAAACGGTACGGCCAGGGGCGCTGGAACACGCAAACAAGCATACAAAAAGTAGAAATATAAAAACTGTCCGCCACCTTTGGTAGCTATGGTTGTTCAGTGGAGATTTTCTGTGAATTGACAAGAACAAAATCACTAGATGGCCAAAAGGAGATAATTCTAATCACGAGTTATTTCCCTTGATGAAAACATTCGATTTTTTAATGAATCAAACGGTTGATATCATGAAGTGAGTGACGCCATGTTGTCGCCTCCGAGTCCATTTCACACGTCGCAAAAACCTCAAAAAACTCTGAGACCAGCATAAGGGCATTAACAAATGGAATGCATCTCTTTAGAAATGGCTCTATTCTCCGTGTTAGGGAAAACGCAGCTTCTCAATGCTTCACAAGATGTGCATGTTGGTGTGTGTGTGTGTGTGTGTGTGTGTGAGAGAGAGAGAGAGAGAGAGAGAGAGAGAGAGAGAGAGAGAGAGAAAGAGAGATAATTGTGCATACCTGAAATTCAAACCATAGATCAGATTTTCCTTTTCTTACATGAACATCTAGAAAATGCAGTGTCGCCAACTTTATTTTATGTTTACATCCAAAATAGAGCCAAAACCATCTTGAAATACTTGCACACATCTCCATCCTTCTCATCTATTTATGAAACCTTGAAAATATATGATATATTATCAATTAATGGAATGTGACATCAATCGTGAACATTTGTTTAATAATATTACTTGATTTATCAGAAGTGTTTCTTCCTTTATTACTATGAAATTTATCTACTGAAAATCTTATAAATATCAACTTCTGATGGATGCACCCTAAAACGTCTTGATCTAAAGGGAAACATTTACATTGGTAAACATGAGCAAGGAACTTGGCTAACATTTCGGTATGTCAATCAGTGACGGAAATCAATGCTAGAGATGCTAGTGCATCTGGAAAAGATATTTTTAAGGCGTACACACGGCTGTATGTGTCAATGTACATTGTTATCTGAGAAAATATTTGTTGGTATATATTGCTATACTAAATTAGCATTGCATATTTGAAGTAAGTAGAATGAACCTTTTTGTCTTAAACTTAGATATGCATCCTATGTGATTATAGGTTTTCCGCTATCCAGAGACAGCCTTTCTAGAAAAAAGCTTTTGTAAGCCAAAATTGTGTGAAGTGGAGAAGAAACTACATGCAAAAAAAGTTTACAGCGTCCCAAGACCCAACGGTATGTTAGATGGTATGAGTCGACTGACTTTGGGTTCGTTGGAGGTGCAGGAAGCTGGGTACAGTAGGGACAGAAGGGAAGTGGATGCACGTTGCAAAACAAACGTTGAAACAAATGCTTTTTTACCTTTGATTGTGGAAGCATCATCTTTATAAAGAAGATACTTTTCTTAGTTATAAAGAATAATGTAGCAAAAGGCCGACATCAAATTTCAAAGTAGCAAATAAGCTCTATCTACTTTTCCTCGCGTGTTAAGGGCTCATGGGTATTCCTCTTTTGTAATGTCAAGAAAGCCGTTGAAAAATACTTTTTTTAAAGAACTTTTCAGTGAACTGTTTAGGTGCAACAAACCAATTATATTTGTAACACGGCAATGGGCTGGACATGTTGCAAGAATGTCAAATCACTACTCATAGATATCAAAGTCCAATAGTAATTTGCAGTTTCCATTCTCCAGGGCTGTTTCCAGTTTGTGCTTGTACCATTCTTCGACATGGTGAAATCCCATTCATTCACTCACTTCCCAACGTATCACTGTTGCTATTCTATCGTGTCTGTGTTAATACTTCTTCTGAGCTAAATGACTACATTCAGTAGTTATATGGTTTATAGTCTCATTTCTTTCACCACACATACGGCACTTGCTGTTTATCTGTGTTCTGTCGATTTTTGTTTTGATATAGTTTGTCTTGATGCATGTGTTTTGAACTGCCATGATGAGCGATACCGTTTCTCTCTTCAGGTTTCCTAATCGTAGCCATGTCCATGATCTCTCGTCTGCCACATCCTGTATCCGTCTTTTGAATTCTCCAAATAATTTTTCTGTTCCCATTTTTCTTTCCTTGTTTGTTGAGCTGTTCCATTATTTTCTACTTTTTGATTGTTTGTTGCGCTACTTCTGGCACTTTTTATGATGTCTTCACAGTTTGCTTGCACATACTTTTCTAGATCTGCTTTGGCCCTCTGGACACAGTCCTTTGTGCTGATGATCCCCCCTACTACTTTCTTTTCTCTTCACGTATAGTCCCTCCGTGTCATCTCTGGGTTGTAAGGCTTTATACATTGTCATAAGCTTCTTTGTTTGCTGATCCATTAACTGGAGTTCCTTTGTCCATCGAAGGAATGGTCCTGTGTATCTTACTACCGATTCGGCCCAATTGTTCATTCCTTTTATAAGATTCCTGCTGTTTAGTTTGGTCTCTAATATTTTCCTTATCTTGCTAAGGTATTCGTCTTTTTATTTTCTCCTTCATTTCTTCCCGTCAATGGAAAATCAATTCAGTCCTGCCCAAACTGAGAGAACTTGTTGGAATACTACCATCAATGAGATAGGAGAATTCAATCTTTGCAAAAATTGTGCAACTATGAACCATAAAACGGTGCAATTTTTATTTTCACTTTCGTTTTGTTCCTAGGTAATAAGTGTCATTTTCTGATTAACTATGTCTGAAATGTATAGAAAATACCAATCATTTCCTTCAAACTGTGCTTTTGCAACCAGGACAGAGGCAATTTGAAATCTATTTATTTTCAATTGGACAACAGGTAATTTTGCACATCTCACGAAGGACAAAAAACAACTATTCGTGGATATCACTGCGCTAGTCACAAATCCAAAAATTAAAGAGAATAATTCCTATTTTCTATACTTTTTTACCTATAAGCAATCAGAAAATAGCATTCACTATCAAGTAAAGAAAATACTGTTGCACGATGTAATTTATATGTAATTGATATTCTGTCAAATGTTATTGTTAATCGAAGTTTTTGAAATTGAAACTCAGATCTTGGAGCACTGCGTTGACAGAACAAACTTTTGCAGAAAATCCAATGTTTTGAACAACATTTGGTTCGTATTTTATTTCTTGGAATCTGACAAGAAAGGATGAGTTGTCTATCATGAATTACGTGGAATATGCAACACGAAATAAAATGAAAAATAAAAAGAAAACATTTGGAACTGAAGCAATGATTTTCAAACAGTTGGAATTTGGCTCCGTGGTGGGGGGTCTCAATTCCCTCTTCTAGCCTCATGAGGGATCGGGGAGCAATTTCAGCTGAGAGAGGAACATATAGTGCGAAGTATAATCGTAGAAAACTTTTTGTAGACAATCCAAAATGGAGGGAGAACCTGGGAAACCTGGGATTGCTAGGGGATTTACTTGATCTGTGAATCTGTGAACCACAAAATTAGAGAGAATTTTCTCAGTTCCGGAAATAAAAAATGTATCTTGAAAAAATATGTTATCGTCAGTGCTGAATCAACCATGCAGCGAAAATACCATATACAACAGCCCCGTAATTTCAAAGGCCCTGCGTTAAATATTTGCAAGTAATCGATGCATATTCAGTGATTTTGCATATGCTATATTACCATAGAACTATATTGCCATCATCATCATCATCATCATCATCATCATCATCATCATTTTAATCACAGGTCTTACCTTCTTTCACCGGTAATGAGGGTCTCAAAAGATTAATGCCAGTATATTTTTTAACTGAAAGTCGTAGACGCTGATATTAGTACTAGACTCGATGAACTTTTCAAAGCTTGGGGCCCTGGACTCAAATTAAACGAATTCGAAAGAAGGAAAATAGTAGTGGGTCTTTAAACCAGCTAGATTAGCTATCTCTTAACACATTAGAAATTTAAAAGTTGTATTGCACATCTACTGCAATGATGGGCCCCATTTAAACTGAATTATTACTAATTTTCTCTTGCTCTTATTTTCTGTTTTGAATATGTTTGACATATCTCTAAATGATACATATATGGCATATAATTACGAATATATTAAAACTTAATGTTATAGCTGCTACAGTAGGATAAAAACGAAAGCAAAATAACACTTTAATTGTAATGTCAAACATATTTGTGGTTTCATCTGACTGGATCGCAAATAAATAAGTAATTACATTCTGATGCAAGTAAAATATGTATGAGTTTTGATATGTATGACCTTTTTTCCAATGTAGAAGTCCTTTTGCTGAAGGTCCAGCACTACCTCAAGCCAGACCCTGGTTTTTATTTCCTTGAAGACGTTCCAGGCTGCTGACCATTTATTTTCATATCCCAACTCATCCTCGTTCTCCTGATTCTTCAACTCTGGAACAACTAGCATGGGTGTATGGGATTTAAAAACTGAAATTACATTTGTAAACCCTACGAATTCCGTATTGGATTGCTGATAAAGGCCTAGATTTTGAAAGCTGATTTTTAAGGCAGGCTTTTCCCATTTGAAGATTGGTAGTATGCATTCTTCAAACTGCCAATTTGGCCCTGAGGAGCACAAAGTTAAGACTAAAGAATTGAACAAAATTGGACACTACAATTGTTCAATTAATGACTGTGATGACGAATGATCACGTCATATTTGGTCGGTGAAAAAACGAACCAATAGCACAACACCAAATAAATTGAATGTAGACCGCTATAAATTTCTTGCATCGTGCATCAATTAACCTTGGTATATATGTGTAACACTGACCTACTTTAGAGGTTTCGTTTCGACGATTCCACTTTTTTGCAAACTTAGACCGCAGAATTCTACATTTCAAACATCATTTTATCCCCGGAAGAGAATTCTACGATAGAATCGAAATTAAATTTCTGATAATGAGAAGATACATTCCTCTCCAGACTATTCTACATTGATGAGCATACGATGTACATTTCTGCCCTTCCATCGAGATGCACTGGGAATTTTACTTCTTTTAGTTGATTATATTATTGAAAGTTTGAAGTTCACGATGAAAAAGTACGTGTTTTAATCAGTTGCATTGTGAGGATGCTCCAGGTGACACCGTCAGAGGGGTGACTATGATAGATGCTTAATTAAAAAAAATCATTAGTATATCTATTGATTTATTAACTTGAAATTGACTTTGCCTTTTTAACTCTGAAGGTGTGTACAATAATTTTCTTTGATCTCCATGGTCGTTGGCTTCAAGGTATCGTGCATCCTTCAAATGTTTTGTGTGGTGCTCTAGTCAGGGGCGCCGGAAGCACGGGTCAGGAAATTAATAATTATTCCTAATCACCTCTGAGTAGAATTTTTTTCATAATTGCAAAAACATTTTCACAATAGAATAAAATATCTGAATCATTTTGGCTCTTTTTTTTATTCGTAGGGAAAACAGAACAAACTTTATTATTTACATCTGTAGAGTAGCAAACATCTGTTTCGTCGTATTCCTCTCCGCCCACGTTATAAAATAAACAAGCTGCCATAACGTCTTTTAATCTTCAACTAAAGGAAAACAATATAATAATGTCCCTGCATGGACATGATCAAAGAGTCATCTACTCTGTTTTCGACAAACCAGTATTTTCAAATTAATTTTTTTTCCAATTTTGGTCGCAAAAAATACGATAGCCTAAAATCTGGCCTAAATCTGATACAAAATAATTAGTTAGTTTAATGATTAAAGTAAACGTTTTATTCTCATTAATAATTTGTTTTGGAGTATTTTTTTTTTTTGATAAATTGCATGAGCATTTAAGCGATACTTAGCTAGAAATTAAGAACCAAATTTTAGAACTGGTCTTAGCCATTTTCAGAGGCAGTTTCCGAAATCTGAAAACTACTTTGAGCTCTACTGCTCAGTTTTTCCCAATTTTTTTCATTGACACCTAGGCTGTTGTTCACTGTTATTCTCTTTTAGAAACTTCCAACCAGATAAAGTGAGAAAATATTCTTTCTCATTTCATCCATCTCCATATATTACATTCTACCATGCACTATTTTAGCACTCCTTCAAAACAATTGCAATTTCTTTTCTTGGGAAACTATTCCAGTTTCATGGTCCAGCCTTTTACAGCTTTTAATTCAAGATCAAAGTGTAATATCTGTTCTTTTCACAACCGAGCATGGCATTAACATTCCAGCTGTAGACATGATCATAATTATATTTCAATCGTTTTCTTCGTGAGTTTAAATCAAATTATATTTTTTTCAATGGACAATAAAGAAACACAATCGTTGTATATTAATTACTGAATGTTTATCTTGAATTAATAAAATTATAATTTCATACAGAGCAATAATTTAACTAATATACAAAGCGATGATTTATTCATATACATCGTTTTATAATTAATGAGTTAAAATGAGACAAAAGAGAGTAATAATAAATAGAGGTGATTAGTGCGTAAATATCGCTTCTCTGATACGTTAAAAAAAAAAAACAGCTCAGAACCCAACAATTCATAATGATTCAATGATAAACGAACGGATACGTAAAAGGCGTTGAATTTGTATCTTTTTTCCAGCTTTCAAATATTTCCAATATTTAGTGAGATGATTTACGTCCTGCAATGAAAAGCACTTTGAGAGAAATAGTTTTAAAATTTATTCAGTTTGAGTAACATACGGAAAAAAAGAGAAACTTCAACCATTAATTAAAGTATGGTTCCTTGTCTAATGACAGTTGAACTTCCCTAGATTGTAATTTCTCAAGGTAGAAACATACATAAAAACAAATTCCCCTCAGATATATGCAAAAAGGAAATTTGGTGTATTTTTTGACGTATGTATACCTGTAGTACAAAAATATGTGTTGCAAATCTAACACTTTTTGTGGTAATTTTAGCGTGTTTCCTGTCTTGACAGCGCAAAAATACAACTGTCATCGCTACTCTTAGCGATATTTTTTGCGATTTTAGATACTTTCTGACTATTTTCCATCACTTTCAGACTCAGTGAGCCATTTTCAACGATCAAAAATGACATTAAAAATCTAACAGTTTTGGAGTGAGTTCTGGCGTTTTTTGACACTTTACTGAGGACGATTCAGCTCGAAAAAATAGAGTTGACAACACTGGGGGTGCCAGCCTGAGTTATTGCCCAACATGACACTAATCTTAGGAACGCAACTGGTTTTGATGAACTTGTTTAACAAGAACAAAGGACCCTATCGAAATGCACCGTGAGTCTTCCTAAGCCGAAGGACACAGATTAAACCAAAACAGGCAACATAGGTTACTACATTTTCTAAGTGATTTTGTCTGGCTGGCTATGTATGTATGTGTGTGTCTCGCATAGAGTTTACATCAATGGATCGCAAAAGTTAACGGGTTCAGACTCATGAACACCTCTTCTGAGAAAAAAACAACAACAACAAAAAAACAATGGAAAACAGACTTGGAAGAGCCTCAACCATGAAACCATAAACGAAATAGACAACATTTTAGCGAATAAAAGCGACACTGTCAAAGGCAATCAAGACCTAAATTAATTCAACGTAGGAGGCAACCATAGAATGATGTAAAATTCAGAATTTCACCAACAAAGAAACGAAAAAAATCCACACCAAACTGCAACCACTGAAAGTTCCAAAAGAGCTTGCTCAATCCTTCAAGTTTGAAGTGAAAAAAGATGCAAATTCATGCTAGCCTCTCTAATTGGAGTCGCCACTTAATTCAAATCAAAGAGCACACTGACCGATAGAAAAATCTCAGATGAAACCAGAAATCTCATTGAAGAATGCAGAAACCTCAGGCCACCGACAACTAGAAGAAATGAAATTAAGAGAATCGAACTGAATAAAACAATAAAAAAGAAATGATGAGAATACAAAAGAGACACAACAGAGATCGTAGAATTCTGGGAAAATGTTTTGGTTTCAAATCTATAAACAAAGCTCTCAGTACAGGAGGGAAGCAAATAACCAGCATGATATAGGGAAACAGAGAACTAACAAAAGATAGGGGCAGGATTGTCAAACATGCCAACCAATTGTACCAAAGACTCTACTCCATACAACGACTGAAAAACAACAAACAAGATACGCAAGATACAAGCAATTAGTTCAAGGATTTCCCAGAAGTTACATCTTTGGAGGTCAAACAAGCCATCAAACAAACAAAGAAAGGGAAGGCCCCTTGGCCAGACATCACCATTAACTACTAAAAAAAGCTGGTAAGATCACGCCGAGGAAACTAATTATTCTATTCAGCTAATGCCTTAAAGTAAAGTCCCGGATGATTGGAACTCTGCAATCAAAATGCTTTCATATAAAAGAGGAAACACAAAAGAGCTCAACAACCATAGACTAATAAGTATACTCAACTGTGTATACAAACTTTTCACAAAAATCACCAGAACACCAGATAAAAACCAAGCTCGGGATCCAAATGGCTTTAGAAGAAATTAATCGTCCATAGACCTGCTCCATTCGATAAATAAACTGAAAAATAGCACTAACTCCTTTACCAGGCTGCATAAAGACTCTTTGAGCTCCAAAAAAGGGTACAACAGGGAGACACCAGCTCGCCAAAATGTTTCACAGCTTGCCTCAAGGTGATTTTCCGAAACTTAGACTGAGAAAATAAATGAATCAAAATAGACAGCGAATATCTGAGCAAACTCTGATTTACAGATGGCATTGTCTTTTTTTGCAGACCTCCAACGATGGTAGATGAACAGAATGAAGGAAGCATGAAAGTTGGCCTTCGCATGAACATCATCAAAACAATGGTCATGGGAAGCAATCACGTCAGAAATAAACGCACAACGATTAGAGTTAAAAACACAGAACTGAAGAAAGTAAACCATTACATCTACCAAGGACAATTAAGTGAAATCCTCAAAAGATGAGGAAATAAAGCGGAGAATCACAACTTGCCACATGGACTCCTAAAAATAACATGCATGACTGAGGCTGACAGAATACAAGATGGAGAGACGAAGAAGTAAATTAAAACAGTATTGGCTCTGCAATATCCATAATAGAGAGGTGTTGTGAGTCTTTGGGAGGGTCTATGTTCAACGACGAATGTCGAAAGACTGATGATGATGATGTCAAGAAAAACTGTTTTGAACCCCCCGCCCCAGTTTTTAGTGGGGGTCAATTTACGATGTGAGTCTGTACTGCATTATGTTTAGTGGCTTGTTTCTCGTGGAAAGTTTTGAATGAATAACGTTTTTTCGAAGCCTAATAAATCAGGAGGAAAAGCATTCAAAGTGATAATAGAAATCGTTGGACGCCACGACTCACAAAGTTGATCTCCAGACAGCGCATTCGAAAATATGAGACGGCGTGACGAACTAGACAAGTTCAGAGAGTATTGGCTCCGCGAAAAAGAAGATAAAGGAGCCATATGGATCTTTGGGGAGTTCTATGTCTAAAGATGGACGTTAAAAGGCTGATGATGACGATGATGAAGTAACGTTTCACTTTGACAAACGAGTGTCTAGTTCATGCTGAATTTCGCAGTTGATGACAGTATAGTCTATATTTATGAGAACTGGTAATATACAGTATATATATTTATATATATATATATATATATATATATATATATATATATATATATATATGTACACACACACACACATATATATATACATATATATGTATGTATATATATATATTTATATATATATATATGTATATATATATATATATATATATATATATATATATATATATATATATATATATATATATATATATAATTTCAAGCATCTTTTGTCAGAAATATTTCTTTGTATACAATGTAATGACAACATGTGTTTGTGGCTGTTTGGTACTCTATTGAATTGATTATTTGGTCTTCCGCAATTGTTTGCAATTTAGGCCGAAGGAAAACAAAAACCCCGCACAACAATCAAAGAAACAAACCAGTGATGGCATCAATTTTTTTTGTCTTCATTTTTTCTTCATCCTCCACCTTATTTCATACAGGTCCAATCACAAATGATTCCATCCGTCAAACCAGGCGGTCTTATGTATGCCTAAAATCGTATTATTTACTGAGATTTATTCCTTTGTCTGTTTTGGAATTCCATTTTTCTCAATTGCACCAAAATGATAATTACATTTGTACTTATTAGCAAGAGAAATGATTTGCAAAAATCAGATTGTACCAACTATCTTCACGGGTGGGATAGGTATGTGTACTTTTTTCTGAATGTAATAAACTTGAAATATGTTTCAGATTTTAAAAAGATCAACTAAAAGAAAGTTCCTTTTCCATAATACCTCTTGATAACATTGGCCTTTTAATTATTTCCACAAGAGATTTTTGCCATTTAAGTGATAAATGTACCGACTAACCTCAGTTCCTCCCAAATATTTCATTAACGTTATCCCACACATCGTTTTAACAAATATATTTCGCCTTGATTCTATCCCAGCGATATCAAACGATACTTTTTTAGTTTGTGCCAGGGGTATGTTGCACCTGATGGTCCTTGTAAGATATTTTGTTGCCCAACCAATATTAACAGAATTTTTTTATTTTTTATCACAATATCAACCTTACTTAGAACTCTGATATAACAGCGATTAATGATTACAAATCTAGGAAAACTAGTTTTGCCTCTTAAGGGGTCCTACATAAAGGTTCAACGAAGGACAAATTCCCTCATGATAATTGACGAATAAATATCATTGAATGCAACATAATCTTGAGGAAAGCAGAAGACTCTATTGGCTGAAATGTGATAAAAACAGTATTTTCTTCTGAACAATACAGGGAATGGGGAAACCACCTCATGTCAGAGAGTAAAGCAATATTCCTTGTACCTAACTTTGCACGAAATGGTGCTCTTCCCAGAGAAAGTAAAGCCTTCGAAAAATGATTTTCCATTCATCTTTCTTTTGCTTTATTACATCATTTTCTTTTACCTATTTTCGTCAAGGATAAAGATTTTTAATAAAATATCTCACTTTAACCGGTGCTTGCACTACAAGAAAAAAAAAAGATGGAAGAACAAATGCATAAAGATGGTTTCTTTGCAATGGTATATATATATATATATATATATATATATATATATATATATATATATATATATATATATATATATATATATATATATATATAAACTTTGTTTTTCCAAATATAATGAAGAGTAAATGTTAAATTTTTCAGAATTCCTCGTTCCAATCGTATGGTTTGTACACGTGACACACACAAATATAGATACATAGACAGCCAGCCTGGGCAGAATCACTTAGAAGCTGAAGACTCCCACGTTGACTGTTTACGTCGACAGCCTTCAATATAGGTCACCAGAACTGCATATTAAAAAAAGGATATTAACCAAAAGTTCCAAACTAAGAGATAGCTATAAATTCAAGAATGTAGACTATCATTTGCTTGAGCAGATGAACGGATTTGCTTCAGAGAAAAAATATTTGAAAAAAAGTCAGACACGTTCTGGGAGGATTGAAATAAAATCAACGAAAGAACGAACACAGTAAGAAGGTCTTTCAAATGTCATATATTATAGAAAGAGAACTATAAAAATGTTTGCGAAACAAAAGCAGCACCTGCACTCACAAATATACACGCTCACACACACACACACACACACACACACTCTCATACACACACACACACATGCATGCACACACACACACACACACACACACACACACACACACACACACACACAAAGATTACTAAAACGTCGTGCGTTGATCTATCACCGTAAATAAAGTTAACATGGTGGATTTCATTGATTTTTTAAAGCTTGACTTGGTCTGGCAAAACGTCCCAAGTTGCACGAAGTACTTAGAGTTCCTTACCGTCATTCGTCTAAATAGTGATCAGGGCAGAATGAGATAATGTCTTCAAGTAACGAATTGGCCAAAATTCATGATAAACCATTCATGAAAGGAACGTCAATGTATACCTGAAACTCTTTTGTGAAATCGTTAAGTAAAGAAAATGATTATTCATGAAAATGGGATACCGAGTCTAACTACCATTGAGAGAATCAGATATTGATGTGTTATAATGAAAAAAAAATAGAGGTTGAGGTGAACAAAGTTCGCAGTTGGGGTTGGGGTGTCTGATTTATTTCTTTTTCATTTTCATTGCAGCTCTCTTGATATAACGCGATGTCTCTTTCTCGTTGGATTGACTCACCAGCATGCAATTTAAATGGCATACTAGATCGGTGATTAACTTATCATCATTATTTTTCCACCAAGCAGAGTCATTAAAAGGTTCCCAGAACGCATTATTTTTCCTGACTGTATTTTAGACTTGAATTTGTCGTCTAGTTCTATCCTGAACAGGTTCAAAACAGCTCAACATCGGTGATCAGTCAAAAACTGATACTTTCAGAGTGGCTTGACCCTCAGATTTCACCTTTCCTTATCAGAGGTTAATAAACATGCAATATACCATGCGTCTCATTATATAAAGTGTGTCTGATTTTTATTGTCTTTCTAAGATTACACATTAGTTTTATTCTTTCAGTTTTGTTGCTACAAGTACTAATTGGCCTTGTGGCGTCATATTTTACAATGAGGTCAGTATTTCTCTTTTTTAGTGTGGTATGCAGATATGTCCCTCTGAAAATGAACGTAGTATCGAATTACGTATTGGAAAGGATCAAGCTAACCCATCTAATTTATAATTAACTGTATATCAAATGGAATAACTAACAAGTACTAAATGTTCATCGTCGGTTCACTGTTGCCAAACCGTTTTGATTAGATCCTAAATAGAGTGAAAAATTAAATAAAATCACCAATATACAACGAGTATTAAAAAAAAAATCAAACTTAGCAATTTCTTAAACCGGTAAAAGGAAACCCATAAGTGAATTTTGAACACATACACAGCCTATTCAGGGACAATCGTTTCAAGTATTTTGTAAAGTTGAAATTTTATAAAGGGAAAGTGGTACAAGCGAAAATCAATCATTGTATAACAGATTATGTGTCTCATGGGAAAATAATTCATATATACAGATAACAATGATGACAGTCCTTAAGAAAATAATGGTATACTAAAGTTATTTATGTATTTGTCATTTAATGAAATTAGAGCAGTACGGCATGGGGCCATAAATAAGTAGCATCCATTCAAGATCACCAGTACCAATTGTATCCAAAAGTAGATCATTAACCACATCTCTAGAGTGAAGCGCAATGATATTTACTGAACTTAGCTTAGAGTGTCACAAGCCTACAAGTGTGAGATCAACCAGAGAGGATCGACTTACGACACTAGCAATGTTATCCCAGTCTAGCTTCCAAACCACTACTCTAAGGCAGAGGCTCATGGTACTTACTAAGCTTATTTTATGTGGCACAATGTCAATAGTGAGGGGATCCCTGTGAAGATCAATACACGGCAGTAGGAATGGTTTGCTTCACTAGCTTCTTAACCACAACCAAACCATAATGTCCTTTGGTATTGTTTCTATATTCATGCGTTTAGTATATTTTTTTCTGAAGGTAAGGAGAGCAATGAGATGCCGAAAAGAG
>OY735208.1:47902722-47925222 GCA_963457665.1 Thysanoteuthis rhombus | reverse complement strand
GAAAATTCAGTCAACGGACTTACATATATCTTAAGACATTTTTCATTTTTTCATTTATTTCGTTCTATAACACCGCTGATACTCGACCATTTACTCGTCAAATATACCTGAAATATCAAACGAGTTTGTTTTAACTTTTGACGTTTTTCTTTTCAAAGAAGTACATTTTGTAATTTTTGTATTCCTTAGTTACTCATCTGTTTCTCCAGAGAGATGTAGTATGAAAATGCGCACCCAAAGTATTGTTAGTTTTCTTCAATTTTCACGGTGAAGTCCACATCTTTATATCACTTTTTGTGTGATATTATTCATGTTTGCATGATTACTACAACTTTCCTGGTGTTAATGGCGACCTTTATAGAGGTTTGTTCATGAGAGTCTCAATCAAGATTTCAGTTGTAATCGATTCATTTTAATTAATCTTTTAGTTTGACTACTGAACAACCCGAATTTCTATCTAAGGAAAAAGTAAGAAAACAACAAAACAACAAAAACAAAAACAAAAACAAGACACGTGTACCGGACTGAGGGGCTGATTAGGCTAAAATTAGGCTTATTTACATCGTAAATTGGACCAGCCGAAAAACTTATATTGGTGAGGGGGATTTCAAAAAAACGTTTTTTCATAGACATAATAAGGGATTCCTGCTCCATAGGTTCGGCCTACGCGTGTTACACATACATATGCAGCCAGCTGTGTTTATGTTGGGCTTTTAACAGAATGTTTCTACTCGGCAGTGCCTATCTCTCCATGGAGTAGACTTGATTGAAGGTTAAGGGCAGCATGGCTTGATCTAAACTCTGATTGCCAGGAAAAGATGGATTCTTGCCTTCCCCAAAGCATTCGTGAGACATGAACACAAAATATCCCAGCTGTAATTTGAACACAATACACTGGTTCCGTTTAGCGTACTGTAAGCTGTTAGATCAATTCCCCATTTCAATTTTTTCGAATTATCACTCGAAGTCAATTTATGATAACATCAGATTTGGCTACAATATCCTATTAGCCCGTGCTTCCCTGATATTTAACTCCTACTGTGATGTGGGATTTTATCAGTGGATATATTCATTCCATAGATTATCCCTCCATTTCTATAGATAAATGGATATATTTCCATTGATGATGAACAGTGTTTTATTTCCTGGTTTGCCGACAAATATATTTATTACCCACTTTAAAAAAAAAAAACCCATAGTTTATTTTCTTAAAAGAAATCGTCTCGTGGGAATTCAGATATATCTGTGAATTAATCTGCTTATCTATCTATCTATCTATCTATCTATCTATCTATCTATCTCTATATATATATTTATATATATATATATTTATATATATATATGTATATATATATATAGTTCAAATCAGGGGTTCTATAAAAGATAATATAATATAATGCAATAAACGATGTATGATGGGTTTATATAATAGAGTACTTGATACATTCAACTGAATATAAAGTTAGCTTAGCGTAGAACTACAAATTATAGTAGAATCGGGATTTGCTACACAATCACGTTTAAATTTCTGCCCTGTCAGGGATTTTTCGGGTAAACCTGAATCAGATTCGCCCAAAGAAGCCCAGACAAGGCAGAAACATAAATATGTTTGCGTAGCGAATTCCCATTCTGCTATATATATATATATATATATATATATATATATATATATATATATATATATATATATATATATATATATACATATAAATATATATATATATATATACATATATATGTATACATATATATATATATATATATTTATATGTATATATATATATATATATATATATATATAGATAGATAGATAGATAGATAGAGAAGAGAGAGCAAAAAAAGAGGAATAGAGAGAAGGAAAGCCTAAGAGTGACTAGTATCCGTGGTCGAAGTTTTGTAATTTCACAAGATGTGCAAATCCACTGTTTTTTTAAATTTCAAACTCACACGATCCCCACTTCTTCTTCGGTATTTTTCTCATTGCTCTAAAATAAGCAGCATCATTCGTTTTGCAAATGACACGTGATCTAAAAGCAGATCAGGAAACAACCTAGGATGCAGATAATATCTAGTGAAATCCTAATATAATTTTCAATTCTCTTCAAATCGAATTAGGGGGGTTCTTTAACATTTCTCCAGGCACTGTTCACACGATTATTACCGCATTTATCGTATTAACGCTATGCCTTTGTAGATCCAACGGAAATCATTACATTATAACAATCTCTGTTTTACGAAGACCTTTAATGCCATTACTTCCTCAAATGCAATATCTGGTATCTCATAACTCTTCTTTGTCGCTTGCAGCCAGGCCAGTCAGAATATTCAGTGGTGGTGGTGGTGGGGGCATTTTGTTCGTGTTTTGTTCTTTTACCGTGAGGTAGGGATCAGTCTGTTCTATAGAAAGATTGATGCAACTTCCTACATGATACGACACCTGTTTCCTGGCGGTCACTCATCTAAATATCGACCTGGTTCGAGGTGGTTTGCCTTCGATTCTGTCAAATGAAACATTCTTTTTTCGTTGGTTTTTGCAATTTCGAGATTGGTTCATGAAATCAACAAGTGATTCATGTCCGGATTTATTGGCGCAAGCTTTCCCCTTTCTACAAGGGAGTCATAGCAGCTGTCTTGCTGCTTGAGTTACACGAACTTTCACGGTTGGTCAATGATCAGATGTAACCCTTACACACTATGTTTGTTTCGCTGTATTTTCTGTATATTATTTGTATCGATAGAAGTAATAACATGTTTACTTTAGTTTTTATTTGATGAAGCATTGTGAACCATTATCAGTTTTTGACAAGATTTTTTCATCATCTTAATTTCATTAGCCTCACATCACAACTACCCATGACGCCTGTCTACATCATTGAGTAAAGAGCGCAAATTTAAAAAAAAAGATGCAAGTTCAAGTCTCATCAAGAGCTAATCTTTCAATTCTTTATTTTTGTTCAAAGACTGCCGTAGACTGACAGCCTCTGTAGTTACTATGAAAATCAATGAAATGTGTCCAAAAAAATTACTAAGAGAATATTTAAAAATAAGCTATGACGTAACAAATCTATAAACAACCTGAGATACTGTAAAGTGGACTTTCGTGCAGTGACAATGTATCTATTTGAATCGCATATAAAAGTTGGACAAATTTTCACAAAGTTTATACCATCAGAAGAGAACTCGGGGGAATATTCTGATGATAATGCGTTTGCTTAACATACAGAAACAGAGATGATCGTGTTTGAAAATAATTTTCAGTGGTTCAAAAATTTAAATATGAAAAATCAATAGTAATAGAATTTGAAAGTCCGGTACACCCAGTGTTTCGAAATCCTCGGAAATTAGATTAATCATTTAGTTTCAATTAAACCTTGTGCAATTTTTGCATCGGTGACTGATTTTTTAATTGAACGGTTTCCCTAGATTGCGGAAGTATTTTTGTCGAACTGCTACGTCTTAAAAAGATGATTCCCTGGAGATATAAAACCAGTTTGAAGAAACTTTTGCTGAGGTAGAAATCATATCATAAAATTGGAAACCTTTGAACCGCATAAGAAGAATCACATTGCTTTTTTCTTCACTTTACGTTCACCTGCAAAATCATATCGGGAAATGCATTTAAAGAAGAAATATTCACACCAAATTAATTTTATAAAGATGTTAAGAATTGGATCAAATTTTAAGGATATCAAGATCGTTTTTCAATTTTCATTTCATTTTATCTGTCTTTGAATGCATCAACAATTTCTATTATTTTCACCGTCTCGTTCCGCTTTAATTCTAACAATTCTTTGTCAACGGGAAGTTATATTTCCATCATATCTAGAGGGTCAGATACACAGTAACCAGATAATCCCCCCACAGGACATTTTCAGCTTGTCAGTGTTAAGGTGTCTCTTCCCTATTTCCAGCCGTTTAGATTAACCTTGCTTATCGAAGTTACCAAGATGTATAAAGTAAGGAGCAAACAAAACACCTGTAAACTTCCAGACAGCAACAGAATACAAAATACCATTCGTTGCATCATTTCTTGATTTCAAAAAAGCCTTTGACTAAATGAAAATCCCTAAAGCCATAACTGCCGTCATACTGCAAAGCGTAGACTCCGTACATGTAAGAGTTTTGCAATATATCTACCAACATAGCAGGTCCTTTTTGAGACCACATAAGTACTCCGGACTGGTGAGACAATGTCATGCCAACTTATCCAAATTGTTCATAGCCTGCTTGGGACAATCTTACGAAACTTATACTGGGCTGATAAAGGAATCAAGATAGACGGCAAATATGTAAGTAACCTCAGATTTGCTGACAACATCATTTTTTTTGCTGATAACCTTCATGATACATGGCAACTGAAACGACAAAGCAAGAAATTTGGTCTTTACATGAGCTTCAGTAAAACCAATATAATGTGTAATCAAGACACAATGGTCAAAATCGAAAATACAGAATTAAAGACAGTAGACTAGTACATCTTTCTGGAAGAACTAATCCCTATGGAATCCTCAAAAGGTGGAAGAATCACTGAAGGTTGGTGAGCTTTTGGAAACGCAAGCCCAACCGTTAAGAACAACGCCCCCCCCCCCGATAGTCACCAATGGAGCTGAAAAATGAAACTTATTCAAAAGATTGGCTCTTAAACTGAGAACAATTTTGCACAGTAGAGAACCATACTTTACATCACGTGGAAAAAACAAAAGGCTGCACAATATATTCAAATATCAACACTTACTACCTGCAAAAAATCAATGAGAATAAGTACTCATTTGTTTTCAAGTAGTATTTTTGAATCAATGATTTCACAAATTTAATACAAAATAATACATTTTTTGTGATCCTTGCTACACGCTGGTCAGTTTTTGACTTATTTTCATAATCAGCTCAATAAAAAGGAGAGAAAGATCAGTATCGCACGTTCTATCTTTTTCGTTATCCACACAAAATGTACGAGATGTGTACGTTAAATTTTGCGATCTGGCGGTAATGAAGAGTTCTGTGACGCAAAGACGAGCAGAGGTTAGAGATTTTTCGAAAACTCATGTGATGCATACTGTAGCAAAAAAACAAAAATACAAAATCATTAGAAAGAGAGATAGATAGATAGATAGATAGATAGATAGAGAGAGAGAGAGAGAGAGAGAGAGAGAGAGAGAGAGAGAGAGAGAGAGAAGGGGGGTCTTGTTATGCACTCAATAGAAACCATCCGTAAATAACTAATTTTACCAGCATACTATACTGCAGCTTATCAATAAAAATTTGAAAAAAGTGCTGACCAATAATAAGCTTACCTCCCTTGCCTTTCGTTGCATCACTAAATGGTCCGAATTATCGGAAATCAAACCTTGACTGAGCCAAACACAAACCAAGGGGTCAATTCAGCATAAACTTACATCATGAATTGACTCCCTCAATTAAAAGTTCATTGGGTCTGGGATGTTAACAAAACATATGATGAATAGTAGATAATTAGAGTCTCAGCTCCTTTGCACCATTGGTGCAGTTTGTACGCATGACTATTAGATAGCCAGCCAGGCTGAATCCCTTAGAAACTAAAGGAATACGGACAGATTAAAAAAGCAAAAATTATATCGTCAGTTTTAGCCTATTGTAGGGGGAATTATCCATCTAATTTCACCCTTTAAGGAGAGGCTTTCACTTAAGACTCATCAAAGAATTTATGTATACACATATAAAATGAAAAAACATGTACATGGCCAAAAAGTAAGTTCCCACTTCGGTATTATTGTTATATGATAAATAGTACTCCCTGCCAAAACCCCCAGAAATATATTTTCCTTATTTTTATTTCAAAACCTTCCCCGAATCAATTGAGTGGGCAAGCTCAATTTGGTTGGACTAAACCCATGTTTAGATTCTTTTTATAGTATGACAGACCGACACATACTTTTCATTCATGTATTTAAGATTAACTGATATTTTATAGAAGACTGTTCGAATTCAGATTTTTTCACAGAAATACATTTTTCTCCTCTGCCAACAAAGTATTCACTCATGTCATTCTGTTTGTCTTTCTATGTAATATCTCAAAATGTTCTAAATTTTGTGGAAAGGTGAGGAAAAATTGGTTAAATGTTAAGTTGGACTTAGGCATTTTCTAATGATTTGGAGTTATTTTTCAGGTATTTATGCTGTTACTCATTTTTGTCCGTACAGTGTTCCTAATAATCAACAATGATCAATTTATTTCGTGGGTTGGGGGACAATTGTCAAAAAAGGAATTGATCAAGTGTTCAGGTAGAATTAAGAACTACTCAAGATTGACATATATTTTTCAAACATTGAGAAGAGGTATACAATCGCCTCAAAAATATTAAAAATTGTAGCAGTTACCTCCCTTCAATCGTAATTATATATGAAATGATTCTTATCCATTTTTAGTTAGTGTATGGCATTCGCAGAGGTGTGTGCTCTCTGAGTATTTTGTAGTTGTTAGTTACCTGCAACAAAAAGGAGAAAAAATCTGTTGAGTTGTATTCACCCACTGAACAACGTTATGTCTCAGACGCGAAACCTACTGACGCTTTCTAGGAGACACTGGTTAGAATTACAAGCACTTTAAAATGCGAACCGCTTACTGAACTACAGAGACAGCTAATCGAATAGAGAAAAATTATAAACACAAGAGAAAAAGTTTGAGGAAGGAGAAGATGTTTTTCTTTTTATAAAAAGAACATAGAACGTGATGATGACTGAAGTAGGAATTTTTGCTCGGTTGTGTGAATTGAAACGGAAACTGGAAATGGAGGGGAATAAAAGGCTGAAGGAAACAGGGAGAGAGAAAGAATAGGAAGAGATTGAAAGAAAACTAGCGAGGCAATGACAGAGAGAGAGAGGAAGGAAATGATACGTTAGAATATAAAGAAATAAATACGAGTTGGACAGCTGCGGGGCCCACTCTTACTTTAATTCCGACTGAAGATGATTACTGCATCTTTTGTATCACGTATATATGATAGATGAATAATATATATATATATATATATATATATATATGCATTTTTTCAGTATAAATCTATTTGTTTATTAGAATGAAATATGCCCTTGCGCAATTGTAACGTAGATTTTCGTAGATTTGCAGGGCTTGCTAGTTTGTCTCAGTCGGTAAGAGAGCTTCCTACCAATCACTTGGTCATGATTTCAAATCACGGTAAGGGAATGTTCATTTTGTATATCGGTTTGGTTTGGAATAACAGAACCGATAAACAAAGAAGAGTCTACATCACGTGACGTTGGACTCTGTCTTTCTTGTTATAGCAGAAAAAACAAAGTCAACTCTTGTCTTCGTCTCTGACTGGAACTTGACAATATAGACAGAGAGAAATAAATATAAGGAGAAAGGAATAAGGCACAGTATGGAATTTTAGATATTTACCAAGCTCAGCTTAGTTTGGTGTAAGGCACTGATGATAGAGCACCCATGGATATCTGACGTACCAGTCCAGCTTATGATCTGCTGGACTGACTCGCCAATCATCATTCTAATCAAATTCTGAGTCATAATCATCCGAGACGTGTTTTGAGGATTGGCTGTATTCTTTACGTTGTTTGTTGTTACTTCTACGTGTCAGCTAAACCATCCCACAGCCTCCCCCCTCTCTCTCTCTCTTTAATTTGAGATGATTCATTATCGATTCAAGAGTTGTTTGGATGATCAATAAAATGTAGCTCCAATTTTAGTACATCTCGACCAATCCATTCTACAGCCTTCAATTTTGAGATGAACCCTTGTAAATAGAAAAATAAGTTAAATAGCATTTTTCATTGTGCATTGCTGTTATCACGGGAGTTTGTTCCCTCCGTTTGATACATTTTTTTCTGTTTAGCAACCAATTTTTTTTTCAGTATTGGTAGACACTAACTAACGAACGGCAGGTCCCTCTCATCATACGGATCATCTGAGTAATGCAGGTAACCTCAAAAAGATGAAAGAATGGATCAGCCAAAACTTTTTGGTAACAACGAAAATGTTTAGTATTGCTCTAGTTGTTTAAAAAGCTTACTTTAGTCTGGCCCAAGATCTTATTCTGTATGCATAGCTCTTTTCGTTTAGGCAGGCAGTTTTAGAAGCATCAGGAATTTGAGCTGCTATTGCGTGGATGTTTAGTATGGTAGAAGTGTTGTGCCTCTTTACTTCCTCCCTCTCGACAATGCTTAAAGCTTCCAGAGGAATTAAGTATTCGATACGTTTGTAGATCAACATGGCTTCAAGGATGCATCACAAACGAGTTACAGCACCTGGCATTCCCTGGAGAGTTTTGATATTGTTCAACTCCGGGGATCGTACGGAAAACTGATGTATCCAACACGCTCAGCCAAAACAGCGGCCAAGAGGATGGCTAAATATTTTTGTAAACAATGTTTTCTAATCTTAGTTTAGTATGGTATAAAGGTAAGAAAAGAGATATACATATCATGCTGAACTGTCTGTTTAGAAAATTACCACTCGAAATCCTATCTGTTTACCTGTATTTGAACACCAACCACTGGCATGTGATAGAAACTTGCCACTACCCCTGCTAAAAAAAGTAAATGAGGTTTTGTTCGACGCTCATGAGAAGCTAACGTTTCTTGGTGGCATGGATTTCTTGGTTTGATCAGTTATACAACTGGAAAAGGGGTTATTGATAAATAACTTACTTCTTTCGTCTTTACAATCACTAAGAGAACCAAAGAAGAACAATCCAGAATGCCGTCGGACCCAAAGTTTAACATGAGATTTTATTGCAGTATTGAAAAACAAGTTTTTTCTATTTATCGTAAGGAATAAATATTTAATATGTCCTGTCATATAGCTCCATTTGTGCAACACATACATAGATATCGAACCAGCAAGCGAGTCGGATGCACTTTAGTTGAAGATTTCTGGTAAAGGGAGGAAAAAGTAAAATCTGAGAAACGTGAACGAAGAGTTAACAAATGTTGACGGTGATCACTTTAATGTCATGTACAACAAACATGTTGAGGACAAAGACGCAATAGTCAAAATTGAAAACGTAGGGCTGAAAGAGGGTGACTACTACATTTACCTAAAACACCAAATTTGCACGAAATCCTAAAACAAAGAACAATACTAGGTTGGCTAGCTTTCAGTAAAGCAAGCTCGACGTTCTTGAAGAACACAAAAATCCCACTAGACCTAAAAGAAAACGTATGTAAACAATGTATCCTGCCGATAGTTACCTATGAAGCTGAAACATGTAACGTGACAAAAAGATTGATCCTCAAACTGAGAACCATGCAACGTGCATATAAGAAAATCATGCTCAACCTTACATGATAAAATCGTTTGACAACGTATAGTATTAGAGAAAAGACAGGAATCCGAGATATCATAGGAACGATTAGAAAACTCAAATGGCAATTGGTTGGACATGTCACAAGAGTATCAGACAACTGATGGACATCACAACTAACGAAGTGGATCCCCAGAGATCATATGCAAATCTGCGAATCCGTGATGCCCATGATAGAGAGGTCCGGCAAATTTGAAGAGAAGTTCATGTTCAATGAAAGCGCCAAAAGGATGCTGCTGCTATTGCTGATGATGCCTTAGGAACTGCAGCTGATAGCCCTGTGTCTTACGACGCTGAGTAAATCTATAGAATGAAGAGTGTGACCTATTTCCAGTGTTTCTCCGTCCATAACAATAGAATCTTCCCCTAAAAAGTAATTTGGCTGATTGAAGTATCTCTCATCCACCATTCGAAACAGCAAAAACGAGTTTAGTCACTTGAGTGAAAGAAAGAAAACGAGAAGTGGAGAAAATGGGGGAAAACAAAAGGATGAATGAAACATTTTTAGCAAGATTTTTAGCAAAATGAAATAAGGAATGTTCAAATGACTGAAAGAGGTGAATAGAAAAAAAGGAAAATGATATAAAAAAAGAATGAAGCATCAGTTATTTAGGAAGAAAAAGTGAGAGAAAGAAAGGAGAGGAGATAAAGGAGAGAGGGATGAAAGTCAACAAAAAACGAACGAGAAGGCAAATCTTAATGAGAGAGAGGGGATGATACACGTTAGGAAGAAGAATGGAGAAACAAGGGAGAGGAAAGGACTCGACAATACAGTCAACAATCGAACAACCGTAAGGACAGAATTTGAAGAGAATAAATATGGCATGGATAAACATTTGAAATAGATTAAAAATATTTAGGAATATTTGAATTCTGGAGGATTTAGATGTTATCATCAAACCCGTTAAAATAAGGCTAAAAAAAGGACAAAAAATAATTTCCTGCAAAAATCAATTTACAATTTTAGATGTGGTCTAATGATTTAGGTAAACCAATCTTCGAGTGTGTAGTTAAAACGGTATGACAAGAAGTGCTGGAACACACACGCACACAAACACATGCACATTTTAACAAAGATCAAAACCTTTGTATCTTTGATATTTACAATTGCTTCATCAGGCAACATAATGACTTTAAGCCCTTCCAGCTCCAAAAAGGGGTAAGACAATACCAGCTTACTCAGACTGATTACAGCCTGCCTCGAGATGACCTTCCTAAACCTAAATTGGGAGAACAAAGGAATCAAAATAGACGGCAGTTATCTAAGTAACCTCAGATTTGCAGACGACAATGCCTTTTTCACAGAGAACCTGCACGACCCCCAACCAATGCTACTTGAACTAAATGAAGAAAGCAAAAAAGTCGGCCAACACATGAGACACAGCAAGACAGAGATCACGTGCCACAATCACGTCGGAAATTAGGACACAAATATCAAAATCGAAGACGCAGTACTCGACAGAGTAGACCACTGCATTTACCTAGGACGATGAATCTCCATGAGACCTCTGAAAAAGAAGAAGAAATCAAACAAAGAATCATTCTAGGATGGTAACCCTTTGGCAGAACAATCTCAGCTTTCAAAATCAAGAAGATCCCATAAATCCAAGAACGAAGAGTATCGACCAATGCATTCTCCTGATAGTCAGTTATGGAGCTGAAACATGGAACCTGACCAAGAGAAAGACACGTAAACTGCGCGTGAGAGAATTATGCTCAACCTCATATGAAGTGATCACAAGACAGAACAATGTACTCAGAGAAATACAGGAGTCCGAGACATCATTGAATCCATTTAAAAAAAAACTCAAATGGCAATGGGCTGGCCACGTTGCAAGAATGATTGACAACTGATTGACATCATAACTCACAATATGGATCCCCAGAGACAATATGCACAATTGTGGCTGGCAGAGTACGAGATGGAGAGACGGACTAGACAAATTCAGAAAGTACTGGCTCCACGACACCCTCGATACAGACGTTTGGGCGAATCTTAGGGAAGGTCTATATCCAACGACGGATTTAAAAAGACTGATGATGATGATGATAATGATGATGATGATGATGATGATGATGATGATGATGATGATTGCTCAACATTGCAAAAGAAATAAAAAAGAGAAAGTGTTAGGAATTGAAGAAGTAAAACAGGAAACAATGAATGTGCTGTAATGACATAGAAGGGTGGTGAAAGGAATGCAATGGAAAGAAAATTAACAATAAAGTAAGAGTAAAAATTTGATTGGTCACTCAACTGACACGTCATGTAACTAACGTCTTTTGACATCATGCCGTGTCTGGATGATCGATTGAAAATTGGGAAAGGGGGTGATTACTGGGTAAGTTTCTCCTCTAGCCTTTTGGTGATCATTAAAAAAAGCTAACATGATAAAACTAAGGAACCAATTTATCATAAATTCATATAGTAAACTGAAATACCCAACGAAAAACTAATGGAAGGGATCGGGTGGAGAAACAAAACAAAAAAAAAACTATTTGTGGACTCGATAGGAGTAGATGCTTGAATTTTCAGCTCTCTAGTTCCACATACATAGATAACCAACAAGCCAAGCACAAAGAAGCCTATATCGATGTTCAGCGTGATCCTGTTGACAGTCTCGATTGACAGTTTCTACTTCAGGAAAAGAAAGAGTGAGAAAATGAGAAATCGGACAAGGAGAAAGCAAGTTGGAGAAAAGGTAAAAGACATCAAGCAGTAAAAGACTGGGAATAGAATGAATAAGTAGGAAGGCTAGAGGAAAGGCAAATACAAGAAAGTCAAGAAAAATATGAAAAAAAAAACAATGAAGATGAGGAGGAGTGACTAGATTTCAACTAAAGAAAGAGAATCAGAAGGTAGCAATTCGGGGGAAGAAAAGAGAGCCATAAAATGGTGAAAGAAAAAAAAATAAGGAGATTAAGGACGTCCTTATTAGATAATACATAAATAACATCTTTAAAAAGTGAAAAGAAGAAAAAGAAGAATCAATAAAGAAACTAAACCGACCATTGGAAAGAGAAAAAAGCAAAAGAAAGAAAAAAAAAAACAGAAAAAGAAAAAAGAATGATGGAGGTGCAAACGAGGAAGAAAACAACCTAACAATCCACCATTCTGACGTTACGACATGTCGTCGATGGGGACGAAAAGAATTAGTTTTAATCGAGTTGCTCCCTGATTTATAGGTTTGCTAAAATGAACCTGGTCTTGCCAAGACAACCCAGGAGCTCAGGAGTGCGCGGGAAAGCATTATTAAAATCATTTGATTGGTGAGTTTCTTCTATCGTCCGGAAATTCTCTGCCTCCCTTCAAATTAGCCACAGCCATACGAGTCATAAGGTCAAATAACGGAAACGACACGAACGAATGTCTGCTACAATGTCTGTTCTTTCTAAAACCGTCAACCCAAACTGCCAACTTCAAAATAGGCTTCTTCAGTTTTTACAGTAGTCTGTCTGGCCGACAATCTATGGATGCATTGAGCTTACTTACAGCACCAATGAAGGTCAAGGGCTTAAGATTTGAACATTTACCCCTTATGAGTTAAAAAAAAATTCTTCTAACTTTCCCCGAATATGTTTTTAGTGGGAGAGACGATCGATTTCAATTTATATTAAAGTGGTCAGTTGGTGTCCTGCAGGATTAGTGATTATTTTATTTTTGAAAATTCAACCTATTTTATCGACCAAAATCCAACAAAAGTAAAAAAAATGATTCACTTACTGATCAACCATTTTCCAACTTTTTAATTGATCATCCCCAAGACAGCATGCTGTCAAAAGATGTTTATATGACAGTTTCTATCGAGTGACAAATCAGACCAGTATTTTATTCGTTTTTCCTTATCATGATTTACATGTTTGCACATACTGACAGATTCAAGCAGAGAATATTTTCAAATACAAATTAAAGCAGAAAACCAGGCATTAAACTCGAAAATTATGTTCCAAATTAGGTTAATTGATCGTTTGTTAATTGGCAGCTAATAGTTTGTAAAAAGGCATGAATCCAATCAGCATTTGTGTTTAGTTATTTCCACGCAACTTTGTCACTAGTATTAAATGCATTGAATGCAAAATTTCATCAGTGAAATTCACCATCGCGTGGTTATGTACTAAAATTTGATCCAAAATCCATTGTATGATATTCGAGGTATTTGTTTGATATTAATAATATTTAAGTCCTTTGATTCAACGTCATTGAAAGAAAAAGACATATACTATATTATAAAATATTGTTGATGGAATTGCGAATTAAGGGATTTTTCTGACTTAAAATCAATTTGGTAGATGAAGTATTATAAATACTTATTAGTTCTTTTTTCTGTTCATTTTCATCTTGATTGTTTTTGCTCTTTATCACAACTGAACTCAGGCTGGGTACCCTCCATCAATGAATAGAATAGGAATTAACAGTGCAGATTGGAATGAAAAAAAATAAGCCTCAGTTGAGAATCCGACTTACGGCTTTCTACATCGGAATGTGGCTGGTATAACGAGCGGACGCTCCTACGAGTGAACTGCTGGAACTTGATAGTAAGCATCACTCCAAGTCCTATGACCAAGGTTTGTTATTAATTGGTTGTTCACTTCAATCCAATTTTATTTCCACTTATTCTCAGATAGAGTATTAAAAATCATTATTATTGATTTTTGATGCCATTCAAGTTAGGTTAGGCTCAAGATTCTTACGCTACAATGAAACAAATAACCTTTATTTGTTATAATTGTGTTCTTGGTAAAATTCATTTAAGGTTGTTTCAGTTACTGTCGTCGTATTAAGGAACCTAATCACGATGTTTATCAAGGAAACCTTGTATTTCTCTAATATTTCTCAGTAAATGTACACCATTTTTGCATAGATGAGATTTTCATTATCTTAAGAGCTGCAATGCTCAGTTGTTTAAAGCTTGAGAACTCTGCATTATAATTCATAATGTGTTCAATCTTCATAAAAACACAAAAAAATGAGTACTGTAGTTCTAAAAATAACAGAAATTTCAACTTTTGAAAAATGGTGCGTTGGACACTTATCATTTGCAGCCACTCATTTATGCGTGTGTGAGAGAGAGTGTGGGTTTTGCTGTCACAAAATCATCTTGAATACAAAAGAATTTTGATTAAAGGCAAATTAGTATTCATATCATTTTGTACGATAGCGTAAATTCGATCAAGTTTTGGCACCTGTCAGGTATACAATAACATAAACATTTGAAAGGAAGTAATTTTCATTTAATTAAAAGCTCATAGAAAACTAAAAAATATAGTAGTTTATTAACTTATTTCTATCTTCGAAAGGGTCCGGGTGATTTAGTCATTTTTTTTGCTGGCATGAGTGTTTACATAATTGCAAAAAAAAAAAATCATTCACTGAAATATTTCAAATTATGAATAATATTTCTCTCTCTCTCTCTCTCTCTCTCTCTCTATATATATATATATATATATATATATATATATATATATATATATACGTATATGCCTCTTTTAATTCTTTTTAAAAAAATCATTTTTTATAGTTTTCACTTGACAATTGTAAAATATATATTTGAAAGATAAATGTAAGAAATTTTCCGAGAAAAGTACCAAACGTACAACATGTGCCAAAACTACCAAACTTTGTAGCCCTGAAACAAAGGTTCAGGGCAAAGGAATGATCAATTTTTGGAACAAGTGCATTAAATTGGTGACAAGAAGAATGATTCGGTCTTTTTGGTTGGGAACGATAATGTTCTCGTACATCGATAAATCAGTCAACTGAAGCGATCCTCTCTCTTTTCTTATTTTCTGATAACGATCTAGATAACCTCTGTCTTGACCCTCTTCCATCCTTGCTAATATAGCTTCTTTTAATAACCAGGTGCCATTTGTAATTAACCTTTGTCGGATGTAAGTATTGACTGAGAAGCCAATTTGTATACCACGTTTATTATACAGACGAATTCAAAGCGTAAATAGAACGTGGTAAGTTTTAGAAATCTAAAGTAAATTTCTGTTGAATTCTCAGGTGATATTTACGTTATATATTTTCATGTCCATGTATATTTACAAATTAGCTTGGATACATGGCAGGGTCCATGTAAAACTGAGATCTCAAATACTACTCATGGCAAAAAGTATGGAATCACCATACTTAGAGGATCTTCATCCGCCTTTCTTTTTTCTTTTTACTTCATTGGAAATAAACATATCTAAAAATGACGGAAAATTCATCTGTGGACCTTATATGGCTATTTGAGTCCACCTTACGTTGCTTAGTACGTTCGCCACAAAGATTTGTCCATATGCTAACTCTCAGTTTCATACGTACTAAATTATGACCAGCAACCTTTGGAATTGGCTACGAATGATCGGAAATAACCTTTCTTGACTTCAGATGACATTTGAGGTCAGCTTGGCATCATTTTTCGTCATTCTCATGGGAATTTTACCCCTATGCCAAATTACAGAAACATAAGTGCAAAATTGCTGCAGAAGACTTGGGAGATTTGCAAGGAATGATTAAGAATGACTTTTGGTGACCTGAAATAACCTCCAAGGTCAATTTCACAAAATTTATAGGGTTTGCCGTTAGAAAATGTACTCATATGCCAAAATTCAGCAAATTCAATTTTTTGGTTCAAAATAGTGACCAACAACTTTTAGAATTGTCGGAGGAAGAGCAAAAATGACCCCGAATCCCCTCGTATGATCTCTGCGGCCAACCTTTTGTATTTCATGTCAGAAGCTGATCTTTAGTTATCCTACCAATTATCAAGTCGTTGGGCCTTGTACTTTGAGTGTGGGAGAGGCTCAGACAAATAAAACTTACGAATAAACGTAGGCTCGAATATTAGTATAGATAGGTAATCCTTCAGTTTAAATGTAATCATTTATGCATTAACACACACGAAAACCTTTCTACATGATCACTTTCCTGAGCAGATCGAGGTGGGAAAATCTCTTTGAGTTGGAAGAAAGGCAAAGGGAGCAATAATCCCTCTGGATTCTGGATTATGTAAGTTTGTATATATGTGTTGGTGTTCACTTTTGTTTTTGTTTTCTGCATTGTTGAATTTACATGCAGACTTATATTGGGTAAAGTTTTTTGGCATTAGTACATTATCAGGTGTGTGAATTCGTTTACATTGGGTAACAGTAGGTTTGTCGGGTGGGTAAGCTGGTTGAAACAGGTTTCCAGTGAGGCTCGGTTGGAATATATGTTTGCATTTCTTGGATGATCAGGCTTGGCTCAGGTGGAGTGGTTGGTAGTGTTGTGCTATTTGATAATTATTAATGTTTTGGTTCTTTGGTTTTGGGGGGGGTAAATTTGTGGTCTCATTTTTCGCAGTTTTTTCTTTTTAATTTGTGCTGTTCTATTGTTTTTTTTTGTAGTTTAAAATTCCAGTTTTAGGCCCTCTGTCGAAAGATTGCTTTTTCAGTCGTTAGTGTTGAAACCTTGTGATGTTTTACTTCATAGCGAACTTCTTTGTGCCGACATTTTGATATTAATTCCGATCTTTTGTTGATCTCTTTGAATATTATGGTGTGTATTTCTTTTCTAAACAAAAGATCCATTTTTTGTTCTGCTGAGATAGTGCAGTTTTTTTAATCATTTACGATCCTGTTCCTGTTATATATATATATGTTTTTCATTATTTTGAGTTTCCATATGTATATGTGTTGGGATGCAATCTTAGTTCTCGTTCGTGAATGATTTTGTTCGGTAACTCATTTGTTCCAACGATCTTTCTGTCACTCTTAAATGTTTTTCGCTGTTTCCTTTGATGTTAACACTGACACAACCTGAAAAACATGAACACAAAGAGGTATGAAAATCTTTGGAAGCAAGAAAGTTATAGATATCTATCTATCTATTTACAGTTACATTTACACATTTTTTCTTTATATACCGTGCACTTTCACCATAGATAGCGCAAATTATGCAATCTTATTTATATATATATATATATATATATATATATATATATATATATATATATATATATATATATATATATATATATATATATACAAAATACCCACAAACCGATTAACAGACACGGAAGATGAAAATAAACCACGCAAACAAGTGGATTTCAGTGGTGGCTATTCAAGAACAGACCATCCACATAAAATAAATCAGCTAATCGAAAAGTCATTAGAACACATCAATCATTCAACTTAGTGAAGCAGACAGTAGTCTTCATCTCAATGTGGGAACAAGGTGTTGAGATCATATGCGAAATTGCAACGCAGTAATTATACATAAATAAGCGAACAAAATAATTAAGATTTGAAATCATATTTTGGAAAAATTGATTGGGAGGGAATGAAAATAAACATAAACGAAGAATATCTGAACCTCTTGAGATTTGCCAATGACGTTTCCCTGACGTCAAAAGCATTGGGAGAATCGCAAAATATGTTGACTAATCAAAAAAGTGAAAATATAAAAAGTAGAGTAAAAGATGGACTGAACAAAGACATAGTAATGTTGGACAATAAAGACCCCAAAAGGTCAGAAGCATAGAAGGCTACATTCTAAAAGAGGCTGACGAATAAGTTTACCTAAGAATAAAGTTAGGGAAAGTCGATGTAATAAATGAAACGATACATAACAATCATCTAGAAATCATTTAGTATGAACAGAAACATATTGAACATCACTTTGCCAATGTCTTTAAAGCTTGAATTATACAATGCATAATACTGACAAAACATTGATATTAATAAAATGAACTAAAATCCAACTTAGAAACGCACGGACAGCTACTGTAAATATCAATCTTCGGGATAACTTCAAGAGATAGAAAAGATCAACACTGATCAGAGATATCACCTGAGTGAAGCATATTGAAGATTTAAAAAAAATGGAAATCGACTGAAAACCAAGCAATAAGAGTTGACAATGGATAGAAGTAAAGGCTATCCGAATTGTTCCCATTTAACAGGAAATGCAGTAAAAGATCAGGCATGAAGTAGAGGGATTGGATAGAAAGGTCTGCCGATTAGACATGATTGAGTATAGTGCAATTGAAGTCATCATCGAATGAAATGGGGAATATTTTTGTTAAGCAGAGGACTTATAATATCTTTAGAGATTTAAACACTGAATATATGAAAGAAGGAAATTCCAAAAGTCTATGTCATTTGGTTCAGTTGGTTCTGAATATCTGGTAATGCTTTTGATGTAGTTTTTAAATAGTTATTTTGATATAAAATTAGTTATGATGGTACTATGCATGATTTTTTCTCCATGAGATCTCCAGTTCACACACACACACACACACACACACACACACACACACACACACACACACACACACACACACATGTATACGTATATAAGGAGAAAATATGTGAATCCTACAGAATGTTGTGGAGAAAGTGACAATACGGAAAAGGAAAAAGACTAAAGACCCCTCAGTACATCTCAATTTTTCATCAAGTGTGTTATAGTTCATGTGCATTTCGCAAATGTCAAGGCAAGCTTCATCAGAACTTCAAAAACGAAGTTTGGTTGGAGAAAAATGGTGAGACCCACAGGAAAGCCCAGCTGGTAGTTAGGGCAGAGAATTGTTGAATATAGATGGAGACAAGTCAAGGTTTTATTACTTCATATTTAAGGGGAAGATTTTTAAAAGTTGGCTTTGTAGACAAATGGATGTCCTTCTTTGTAGATGAGGTTGTTGGGGGGGGGGAGAAATGGGAGTGTCCCGATGATGTGGTTAGTGTTGGAAGGCATAGGAGATTTTCATGGAAATTATGGAAATCGTTGGTTATTAAAGGGGTATATGTTGACAACGTGTGTATAAGAAGAAAAAAGGTTTAGCCAACATCAAATATGGTAGAGGCATTCGTATGAAGTGATTGGCTATCCCCTCTTGGTACGATTCTAAACCTTTCTCCACTTATTCATAAATTTTAACAGAAGAAAAATAAAAGCTATCAAAATATAAACATAACCTAAGAAATACAGAACTATCCTTGCAGTATATCAGAAACGTCGGTTCGCAGACGTATAAGTTTCGAGAACAAGAAGCAAGGGCGGTTTTCATATTACATCTGAACTGTGCCAGATGGAATTCAGAGATTCTGTGGTCTGTTGAATATTGGGATATTATATGACGAATAACTTGATGTACAATATCCCATGCAGTTGTCATAGAGGAAGGGATACCAAAAGGGATATTTGAAGACTGTTGAATAACAAACAGCATTGGGAAAAAAGCATTAAAAGGAAAAGTGTCTCACGTAAAATACATTATATAGACGGAAAAACCGTACAAGAGCCTCTTATCAGAGTATGTAATACCTTTGGTTTGAGGGTAGACAATCACTCTGGTTGTGTGTGGATAGAAGCGTTAATCACACTCCCTAAAGTGGGTCAAAGTAGGCTAGAGTATATCAATTCAATGGATTATCAGATTGGTATTACTACTTTTGCTTTTACATAAAGAAAGGAAAACCCAAGGACCTCAACAACTACAGACCTATAAGCATACTCAATTGCATCTACGGAGTTTTCACAAAATTCATCACCAACCGGATCACTAAAACACTAGATGGAAACCAACCAAATGAACAGGCTGGATTTAAAAGAAGTTACTCGCCAATGGACCATCTACACTCAATAAACCAGCTGAAAGAGAAAGCAGCAGAATACAAAATGCCGCTTGCTGTATCATTTATGGAATTTCAAGAAGGCATTCAACTCTGTGGGAATTCCTATGGTCATGAAGGCCATCACTCTATAAGGTGTAGACCCTGTATATGTCAGAGGACTGAAACATATATAGAGTCACAGCAACTCTTTTATCAGGCCACGTAGAGACTTTGAGCCCTTCAAGCCCGAAAAAAGGGTAAGGGAAAGTGATATTAGCCTACCCAAACTCTTCTCAGCTTGCTTTGAGATGATTTTCCGAAACTTGGACTGGAAGAATAGAGGAATCAAAATAGACGGCGAATATCTGAGCAACCTCACATGGGGAGATCACAAGACAGCACAGTTTATGAGAAAGAAAACAGAAGTCTGTGACATCATAGAATTTTCGAGAAAACTTAAATGGCAATGCACCGGTCGTGTTGGAAGAATGTCAGACAACCGATGGACATCTCGACTCACAACATGGATCCCCAGAGATCACATGCAGAAGAAAGGCTGGCAGAATGTAAGATGGGGAGATTAACAAGACAAATGGCTCCGTGATGCCCACGATAAAAAAATGTGGCAGACCATTGGGGAGGTCTATGTCCAACGACAGACGATAAAAGAGTGTCGATGATGATGATTATGATAAAATTGTTGTCTGAAACCCCTCGGATAGGGGCGGGGCGCAACAGAGAGTCAAAGCCAAGAACGTTTTTCTGAAGAGTAAGGCTCAGTCCAACATTCTTTTAGGTTACTGGATGTGACAACCACCTAGGAAAAGTTCAAAGATACAATAGTTGAGATTACGACGAAAAAAACAAAAAACAAAACAGGATGAAAATACAAATACTAAAGAACCATTATGTAGCAATAAAACTGTCTTGTCTTGAATCTCCAGACAAGAATAAGATCAAAAAGTTCTGGCAGCTTTTATCTATCTTTGCAGATGTTTTGATTCTAGGTATTAGTCAACAACGGAATGAAGTGTAAGAGACAATTATGATTCAGTTTTGCCTGGGGATCATTTGAGAATCCAATTCACTATAAATAAAATAGACCAAAAACATTGATTTCAAATCTTATTAAAATGATGAGGAAGCAACAAAGACGTTTTTGATATCTGAGATATTTTTGATTTTCCATATTTTTAAACTAGACGACAACAACTAACAATTTTCAGGGAAAAAAACAAAACTTTTTTTTTTATCTTCAAGCCAAACACATCATAAAGTGATAAAATTTATTTCAGTTATCATAAAGATGGGTTCCGTTGTGTATTTATGGTAACAGCAGATTTCCCTTGCATTGAAGGTGAACAAAAATCTGATATCATCTTATATCATCGACAAATTTGCATTTTTTGTCTCGCATTGGATCAAAACTGAGCTTAGTGATTATATATATCTGCTACGATTTTACATTTTCGTCCATATGCTAAAATAAGCTTAGCCTAAAGAATGAATTTATCGACAGCAGTTTTTTGCTCATGGGTCTGTATTATGCAACAAAAAAGATTTTCGGTTTTCCTCCAAGGATGGCACTAGAAGCGTTTCTTTCCCTTGAAGACTACAAAAAGTATCTAGTGCAATTCTTCACTGAGAGAGATAAAAACTCCTGCTGGATGAATTTCTGAATTTACCCAGAATTTGATGGAAGATAGAACGAGAAAGTATGTTGTTCACTGTTAAGAATATCCAAATATTCAAAGAAAAATACCTTCTTTTTTTTATCTTGATAATCCAAATAAACTTCCTGGTCGACGTTACACGGAAATAAACCGTTTTGATCAAATGAATATTGCTATCCATCACGATATAAGATATCTTCTCAGCAATGCGAACACAGAGAAAAAAGCGTCGTCTAAAATATATCTGCACAAATTATCTTTAGAATATTTCTAGGGCGGTGCCTGTTCCAAAGGTGTACACTTAGAGGGACTAGAATTTATGATGTGTAGAGCATTCTGCCACAATTCTCATCTAAAATAAATTCCCGTCCGTCGCACAAAACAACAGCTTCGAAATATGTCGGGTAATCCTCTTTAGTGATACTGATTGAGATAGTTTATTTTTAATTTCAAATAATTCTCTACAAGGAAGTTGATGATTTTGATGTATAGAAACTGTATACAAAGATCCCTAATCTTCAATATGTTATCAATTTCTAGTGGATTTCCCATAAACCGATTATCCAAAAATCTTCAATTCTACAATACGTTTTGAGTCGACTGATATATCTGCAATGGTCAATTGTCAGGTAATTACATTGCACACTCTCCCTATACAAAGGTGCACACAGATTTCCTTTGTAGTTAGTGTAATAAATGTAATGAATTATATAGTGAGTTTTTTTTTATAGCAAGTGAACAGAAAAAAGAATTTTCCTGGGTGTTTTGGCTATCAGGCAATAGTTTAATTTATAATCCTAATTCCTTATCATTAAATTTTCCTCAGAAAGACCCGAGTTGGAGGCACTCTATTAGATGATATATGGGACTAACCTTGCAAAAATCACACTTTTTTCGACTAGCAGAGCCTATTCTTATGTTTG